>JAIQCH010000137.1:0-24583 GCA_029691765.1 Entomobrya proxima
ATTGTAATTATTGATAGAAGTTTTAAAATTGGCAAGGCATGTCCCAATAGTGATCAGAAATTTAAAGAAATATAAATTTTCACCTATAAATTTCGGACATCTGTTAATTTTAAAATGTACACAACCGCAAACGGCACGTTCATTGAGCAAATTAAAAACGTCTCTCCGCAAAAACACCTGATACTACTGGCATATGAATGCAATCTTCCGATATTTTGTAGTGTTCGCTCATACTTGACAAAACAATTAAATTTTAATGAGTGATCAGAAATAGTGATAATGCAAAGCACTTTTTATTGCAAGTAAAGCTGTGGACACGTTGTATAAAAAAATTATGCAAAGGGAAAAATGAATCCTGCTTATATAAACATATGACAATAAAACAAAATAAAATGAAGTAACTATAGGACGAAACAGAATGACTAACATGTGTGTCGCGTGTTTTGCAAAAGAGCGGTGCTTGGAGAAAAATACACACACAAACTAACGGTTTACAAAGCAAAGTTCCACAAGTTTCAGAGAAAACTGTCAAAGCCATCTTGAATCAGAATTCGGGAAAGTCACCAAAAAGATTTTGAAACCCCGTGAATGAAGTGCAAGTTTGTGAATTATAAAACTGTTTTTTTTTCAAAATCCTTACTACCTGGATTTCCCAGCGCAGAAGCAAGGATACTTACTGAAATATTATATGGCTATTTTTGCTGGGTATACTGTAAACTGATTATATATTTATCTAGTGAACAATTAGTAATACAGTTTAAATTTAAGATGTCGGTCAAAAAAATTTCAGGAAGGAAAAGAAAAAGCATAGAAACAAAAAGTGATGCAAAATAAATATTGAACTTCTCAAGGAACTTTAAATGCACTATGTAGTAACAATAATAAATGTAGTGCAGGGCAGGATATGTCACACAGGCTCAAACACAAGTTTGAAGGAGCTCAGTGGAATTAAGTCAGCAGAAGAATATTCTGCGTGTTTATGCTAATTAAGTTGGTCCGTTGGACCTGAAAAGTAACCTATGAAAACTGCAGGGCTGACTGCAGGTATGGGAAAAGAAAGAGGGAGAGATGAATTCCAATTCGAGTGGCTGGTCACGGTAGCGTGATGCTGCCGATTTGGTTATCTCAAGTGATCTCTCTCTCGTCTGCTAAAAGGGAATCAAGTGTGTGTAGATAGAAAAGTTGTAAATAATATTTTAATTTCGCTTAAAAAATTAGTGGCAGCAGCAATAGTAATCCTATCGTGCGTTGTGATTTGTGCATACCTACCGTAGCATTCAAGCAGAAGGGCTTCGCTGGACGTGGTGTTGCATGTAAGACAGTTATCCACGAAGGAGTAACGTAAGATAAACTCTAATTTGCAAGCTAGAGCATCTCAGATCTCATAATATAGCATATTTCATACGAGAATACAACCCTTCCGACCGTACCTAAACAAACACAAAACATAAACGTTGGTTTTATATTTTTTATAAAAAATTTTGCAAATCGTTTTTACTTTAAGACGTTCAGAAGTGTTGCGCTGAAATTCTAGTACAAGTTTATCATTCTTCATTGTGATCCAAAAATATATGATATTTAGGTTTGCAGCAAGCAAAGCAGGTTTTTTAAAACATTTTTGTACACGCCCTTTGATGTTATTTCATAACAAGCCTCTGGTTTTGATCTCATATTCAAAATCATTGATTGCTTCAGAGGCAATTAGCTCGGTTTTTAACAGCTTTACTGAGATTAGAAACCAGTTTACACGGTAATTTCCTAATGTGGTCGTATCTCAGCCTCATATCAGCCCGCAGCTAAAGCAGAAAAGTTATTGCAGATGTCGGGGTCCGTGTGTCAGTCGGTATATCTGTTGACTTTAACTTAAACCGCACTAAGGTCTTAACCAGCTTCTGTTGATTCCTCTTCTTATTACTATCACAATTTACTGGTAAGCAAATTTATGTTCATATCGTTTTTAGTAGCGAGCATTTTTAATGGTTTATGTAGTCGTTAGTAGTCGTTATTCACGTACAAATACGCGCATTTGATTCAAGCAGCATATCCCAGGTGCCCCTCCCTCCACATACGCAACACACAAAAACTACGTGCAAGAGCAAAATCACAGCGCACGCAGCAGCACTGACTGATTCCTCCGTTTTTGTTTTGTGTGTAGAGGGAGCAGGACATGGAAGATACTGCTGGAGTCGAGCGCGCACATTTGTAAGTTGATTACAACTACTAATTAATTAGTCAAGATTCCAAATTTGCCTTTTACACCAAATATAAACCAGATTTAAAATCTACCTAAACGCCGAAAAAGATGAAGTGTTTCATATTTTGTATTTTGATTATCAGTCAAAAAGCATATATTGTGTATTACAGTAGTGTGGAGCATAAGTGTTGAACAGTTTATTTTGTAAAATCAACAATATGACCTGTGAATATGACCTAAAAAATATGTCATCTCTGCTGGTGATTTTTATAATTTCTAGTGGCTCTCATCCTACGACAAAAATGATGAATCTCAAAATACGAGAAGTCTATGAACAGACATAGAATGCAAACTGGCAAAATGCCATAGTAAAAATTTGAAGGATGCATGAAACATGCATGATGCATTTTAAATTTTAAAAGGAACATGTGACGGGAAGGGATGGTAAAGTGAGAAATGGGAAGCCGAAATTTGAGAACAAGGCTTGAGCCTATGGTGTGAGCTTATTGCTTAGGCATTGTAATATTATTAATATGCATTGGCTTTTCCGTATATGCCGGTAACTTTTCGGATAAAAAGCGTTACTCAGTAGTAGTTTTTACTCAAGGTTTCGAAATTTTATTTATTTCTTCGTCATGGGCAATTAAATTTGATAAGAGGCAAAAATCAAAATAATATTCCTGAAATTGATAGAAGTACACATATTGATTCCTAAGATTATCATCCTTGGTACACATCATGGCGGATTGATAAATTTGAGGAAAAAGGTTGGAACAATTGGAATGAAAATTTTTCCTATTGTTCCGGTTGAGCTTTATGTCTTCGTCCAAAGGTTGTGTTCATAGGCCCTCCTTTGCCTCTCGGTGAAAGTATCTTGGTTCGATCTCAAAGAGACCTGCTGAGTCAATAGTCATACCATGGTCTGGGTATTCTCTGAGATGTTCTGATATTGTCGAATTTGAACTTTGTCCGAAGTGGTCCTCAATTTGTTCTGTAAAGGGGCGACTTGTTTCTCCGATATACTTGCATTTACACAGCTGCATGTCATGGAGATTCCAGGTGTAATGATGGATATTTTGAACTTCATGTTGCAAACAATGCTCCCTATTTTCGTGCCCAGAATATATCCAAATTTGCAATCTTCATGGCTTTGAAAAAACAGGTAATCCTTGTGATCACGATGCCCATGTACGTACAGTCAAGGGACAGACAGCCAAAATGATGCCCTGACAGCAAAAATGCTGTCCACGACAGTAATATTGCTGTCCATGGACAATATTTTTGCTGGCTCCAGTAGGACAGCAAAAAAAGTGTCCATGGACAGCATACTTGCTGTCCCTTGAAGTAAATCCTCAAAACATAATATCTCTATTGTCGAATTTGTCAAAAGGTTCCATTGATTGTTTATGTCCTATTGAGGTTATGTCAAATTGGAGAATATTTAGAGCAAATTCTTTACATGTATGCATTTTAAAAGCTTCTCGGTCATTCATATAATAACACAGATCTATTCGTTTCCTATTTACAAGCCAAAATTAGTACTGATTAAGCTGTAGCGCGTTATCAGAAATCAAGTGAGTGCTAATGACAAATGCATTTTAAGATGTGTTCCTTGCTAATTATGATTTGCTGACAAAATCATTTATTAGAACATTGTTTCTTATTTTTTCCTAATTGATGTTTCCCATTCAAATACCTTGCAAAAAAAGATTTCCAGTAACTTAACGAAATTCGTGCATTTTTTGATTGGAAAGTTTCCTTAAAAAAGCATTTTGTTGTACCGGATAGTAAAAATGCTGTCACGGATACCAAAACTGCTGTTCAAGACAGCAATATTGCTGTATTTTTCATTTTATTTGTCTAACTTGTTACAGCCATTTTCAAAAATTTATTTTTCTTTCTCAAAATAGACTCCCTAATTTGCTTCAGTTAAGAAAAAAAATACGATTTTTGTGCTACTCCACAAAGTAGTTACAGATATTTTTTGATTTTATACTTAAAATACGATTACTCAAAAAAGCCACAATGGAATTTGGATTTGCCAAATTGGAAAATTTTATTTTAGTGCAAAGATTCATAACACAATTTCTAATTGGCGTGGACGACAAATTTCTTCCGTGGATTGAATTTTTTCTAAAATATTTCATGATTAATTGATTTTTGGACAGCATATTTGCTGTCGAGACAGCATATTTGCTGTCAAGACAGCATATTTGCTGTCCAGACAGCATGTTTTCTGTCAAGACAGCATGTTTTCTGTCAAGACAGCATGTTTTCTGTCAAGACAGCATATTTGCTGTCGAGACATCATTTTTGCTATCTGTCCTTTGACTGATATAGTCGTAGTACCTTCGTACTCATTTTGTATATTCTTGAGTTAATAAACCCCAGAGGATATCCGTTGAGTTATAGATCTTTGCTTATTTGGTTGAGTTCATTTTCAAGGTATTCCTAATCCGAAATACCGAAGGCTCTAACTGACAAAGAATCTACTCGGATATTTTCTTTGATATATGATGGAATGAGTTGTAGTTTATGTATCGTCCCGTCTCGTCTGAGAACTTCAATGTTCAAAGTGTCTTCAACAGGGACTTTAGTGTAAAGGGACACAACATCAACCGAAACCAGCTCATATTCTTCGAAAATGGTCAAGCCTTCAAGAAATTTACTCATCGCATAGGCATTTTTCGTGCTAACATAATATTAGTGAGAAGGCATGGTGGTGGGTTTTATTTATTGGGGTGTGTATACCCATTTTACCAATTCTTACCCATTTCCACTGCCCCGGAAAAGACCACACTCATAGTGTTGCTGTTACAAATGTAGGCTTGTGCTTTTGGTTCACGACATGCAAATTAGAGGAGGTTAATAGGTATCTTAGGTTAATAGGAATCTACCGGTTCTTCTCCCTGTCGTTACAGTCCGTGCTTCCCCATAGCGAGTGGTGCGAGTCCCACCCACTACAAATCGTCGCTTCGTGTTGTCACGAAGTTCCACTAATTTGTGAAACTCTGTCGGGGTGTGTATCGATGTCATGAGAAATGTACACCGATGCCTACTTATTCATCATTGCCTTGCCTGACCTGGCCACCGGCAAATCTGTGGTACAGTGTTCTCTCAGTTACCACACTTTGAAATTCTTTGGGAGTAGAAATGTAGCCCTCAGTGGGCTACACGCCATCGAATCTATCACCACAGTACCCAAGCCTGAAGGTCCACCCTCCCACGGTCCAAACAATCAGCCGTTCCGACTGTAGGGCTCTTGCAGCATGCATATATAGCTCTACTGATGCACCTCCGAAAGTACTTTGGAGAGATTTGCAGAAATCCGTTCATAAGATGTAAAACAGATTTTACTTTTTTATTTGCGGTATGAAGGTCACCAGATACCTACGGTGTTTCAGTAACAAACAAGACAAAAAGCTAATTATTGCAAGAGATAGGCCAAAACCTGATCTCACTGGTCTGTAAAGGAAACACTTCAAAGTTTTTATGATAAAAAGATGTAAAACGTAATTTCGTTTTTTATTTGCATTATAATAGTCACAATATACCTACGGTATTTCTGTAAATGCACTAAACGTGACAAAGAGTTAACCCTTGCAGGAGATAGGACAAAACCTTGTCTCAATGGTCTGTAAAGGAAACATTTCAAAGTTTTAATGATAAATAGATGTAAATCATAACATCGTTTTTTTATTTGCAGTTTGAAGGTCACCATATTCCTAAGGGTTTTCTGTAAATGCATTAAACGTGACAAAGAGTTAACCCTTAAAGGAGATAGGACAAAACCTTGTCTCAATGGTCTGTAAAGGAAACATTTCAAAGTTTTAATGATAAATAGATGTAAATCATAACATCGTTTTTTTATTTGCAGTTTGGTGGTCGCCATATTCCTAAGGTATTTCTGTAACTGCATTAAACGTAACAAGGAGTTAAACATTGCAAGAGATAGGCCAAAACCTTGTCTCACTGGTCTGTAAAGGAAACACTTCAAAGTTTTTATAATAAAAAGATGTAAAGCGGAATTTCGTTTTTAATTGCAATATAATGGTCACCATGTTCCCACGGTATTTCTGTAACTGCACTAAACGCAACAAGGAGTTAACCATTGCAAGAGATAGGCCAAAACCTGGTCTCCCTGGTCTGTGAAAGAAACACTTCAATTTTTTTATGATAAATAGATGTAAATCAGAACATCGTTTATTTATTTGCAGTTTGAAGGTCACCAAATTCCTGAGGAATTTCTGTAACTGGACTAAACGCAACAAGGAAGTAACTATTGCAAAAGATAAGCCAAAACCATGTCCCTCTGTTCTGTGAAGGAAACACTTCAAAGTTTTTATGATAAATAGATGTAAAACGCAATTTTATGTTTATTTGCAATATAATGGTCACCATATTCCTAAGGTATTTCTGTAACTGCACTAAACGCAACAAGGAGTTAACCATTGCAAGAGATAGGCCAAAACCTTGTCTCCCTGGTCTGTAAAGGAAACACTTCAAAGTTTTTATGATTAAAAATGTAAAACTGAATTTCGTTTTTATTTGCATTATAATAGTCACCATATACCTAAGGTATTTCTGTAACTGCACTAAAGGTAACAAAAACTGAACCATTGCAAGAGATAGACCAAAACCTTGTCTTCCTAGTCTATAAAGGAAAAACTTCAAAGTTTTTATGATAAATAGATGTAAATCAGAACATTGTTTTTTATTTGCAGTTTGATGGTCACCATATTCCTGAGGTATTTCTGTAACTGCACCAAACGTAACAAAAACAGAACCATTGCAAGAGATAGGCCAAAACCTTGTCTCACTGGTCTGTTAAGGAAACACTTCAAAGTTTTTATGATAAAAAGATGTAAAACTGAATTTCATGTTTATTTGCAATATAATGGTCACCATATACCTAAGGTATTTCCGTAAATGCAATAAACGTAACAAGGAGTTAAACATTGCAAGAGATAGGCCAAAACCTTGTCCTACTGGTCTCTGAAGGAAACACTTCAAAGTTTTTATGATAAATACATGTAAATCAGGACATTGTTTTTTATTTGCAGTTTGAAGGTCACCATATTCCTAAGGTATTTCTGTAACTGCACTAAACGTAACAAAAACGGAACCATTGCAAGAGATCGGCAAAAACCTTGTCTCCCTGGTCAGTAAAGGAAACACTTCAAAGTTTTTATGATAAAATGATGTAAAACGGAATTTCGTTTTTTATTTGCAGTTTGAAGGTCACCATATACCTAAGGTATTTCCGTAAATGCACTAAACGTAACAAGGAGTTAAACATTGCAAGAGATAGACCAAAACCTTGTACTACTGGCCTCTGAAGAAAACACTTCAAAGTTTTTATGATATAAAGATGTAAAACGGAATTTTGTTTTTTATTTGCAGTTTGAAGGTCACCATATTCCTAAGGTATTTCTGTAACTGCACTAAACGAAACAAGGAGTTAACCATTGCAAGAGATAGGCCAAAACCTTGTCTCACTGGTCTGTAAAGGAAACACTTCAAAGTTTTTATCATAAAGAAATGTAAAACGGAATTTCGTTTTTTATTTGCATTATAATAGTCACCATATGCCTAAGGTATTTCTGTAACTGCACTAAACGCAACAAGGAATAAACCATTGCAAGAGATAGGCCAAAACCTTGTCTCAGTGGTCTGTTAAGGAAACACTTCAAAGTTTTTATGATAAAAAGATGTAAAACGGAATTTCATGTTTATTTGCAATAAAATGGTCACCATATACCTAAGGTATTTCCGTAAATGCACTAAACGTAACAAGGAGTTAAACATTGCAAGAGATAGGCCAAAACCTTGTCCTACTGGTCTCTGAAGAAAACACTTCAAAGTTTTTATGATATAAAGATGTAAAACGGAATTTTGTTTTTTATTTGCAGTTTGAAGGTCACCATATTCCTAAGGCATTTCCGTAAATGCACTAAACGTAACAAGGAGTTAACTGTTGGAAGAGTTAGCCCAAAACCTTGTCTCCCTGGTCTGTAAAGGAAACGCTTCATAGTTTTTATGATAAAGAAATATAAAACTGAATTTCGTTTTTATTTGCTTTATAATAGTCCCCATATACCTAAGGTATTTCTGTAACTGCACTAAAGGTAACAAAAACTGAATCATTGCAAGTGATAGACCAAAAACTTCTCTCCCTAGTCTATAAAGGAAACGCTTCATAGTTTTTATGATAAAGAAATGTAAAACTGAATTTCGTTTTTATTTGCATTATAATAGTCACCATATACCTTAGTTATTTCTGTAACTGCACTAAACGTAACAAAAACTGAAGCATTACAAGTGATAGACCAAAACTTGTCTCCCTAGTCTATAAAGGAAACACTTTAAAGTTTTTATGATAAATAGATGTAAATCAGAACTTCGTTTTTTATTTGCAGTTTGATGGTCACCATATTCCTGAGGTATTTCTGTAACTGCACTAAAAGCAACAAGGAGTTAACCATTGCAAGAGATAGACCAAAACCTTGTCTTCCTAGTCTATAAAGGAAAAACTTCAAAGTGTTATGATTAAAAATGCAAAACTGAATTTCGTTTTTATTTGCATTATAATAGTCACCATAAACCTAAGGTATTTCTGTAACTGCACTAAAGGTAACAAAAACTGAAGCATTGCAAGTGATAGACCAAAAACTTGTCTCCCTAGTCTATAAAGGAAACACTTAAAAGTTTTTATGATAAAAAGATGTAAAACGGAATTTTGTTTTTTATTTGCAGTTTGAAGGTCACCATATTCCTAAGGTATTTCTGTAACTGCACTAAACGCAACAAGGAGTTAACCATTGCAAGAAATAGGCCAAAACCTTGTCTCACTGGTCTGTAAAGGAAACACTACAAAGTTTTTATCATAAAGAAATGTAAAACGGAATTTCGTTTTTTATTTGCATTATAATAGTCACCATATGCCTAAGGTATTTCTGTAACTGCACTAAAGGTAACAAAAACTGAACCATTGCAAGAGATAGACCAAAACCTTGTCTTCCTAGTCTATAAAGGAAAAACTTCAAAGTTTTTATGATAAATAGATGTAAATCAGAACATTGTTTTTTATTTGCAGTTTGATGGTCACCATATTCCTGAGGTATTTCTGTAACTGCACTAAACGCAACAAGGAATAAACCATTGCAAGAGATAGGCCAAAACCTTGTCTCAGTGGTCTGTTAAGGAAACACTTCAAAGTTTTTATGATAAAAAGATGTAAAACGGAATTTCATGTTTATTTGCAATAAAATGGTCACCATATACCTAAGGTATTTCCGTAAATGCACTAAACGTAACAAGGAGTTAAACATTGCAAGAGATAGGCCAAAACCTTGTCCTACTGGTCTCTGAAGAAAACACTTCAAAGTTTTTATGATATAAAGATGTAAATCAGGACATTGTTTTTTATTTGCAGTTTGAAGGTCACCATATTCCTAAGGTATTTCTGTAACTGCACTAAACGTAACAAAAACGGAACCATTGCAAGAGATCGGCAAAAACCTTGTCTCCCTGGTCAGTAAAGGAAACACTTCAAAGTTTTTATGATAAAATGATGTAAAACGGAATTTCGTTTTTTATTTGCAGTTTGAAGGTCACCATATACCTAAGGTATTTCCGTAAATGCACTAAACGTAACAAGGAGTTAAACATTGCAAGAGATAGGCCAAAACCTTGTACTACTGGCCTCTGAAGAGAACACTTCAAAGTTTTTATGATATAAAGATGTAAAACGGAATTTTGTTTTTTATTTGCAGTTTGAAGGTCACCATGTTCCTAAGGTATTTCTGTAACTGCACTTAACTCAACAAGGAGTTAACCATTGCAAGAGATAGGCCAAAACCTTGTCTCACTGGTCTGTAAAGGAAACACTTCAAAGTTTTTATCATAAAGAAATGTAAAACGGAATTTCGTTTTTATTTGCATTATAATAGTCACCATATGCCTAAGGTATTTCTCTAACTGCACTAAAGGTAACAAGGAGTTAACCATTGCAAGAGATAGGCCAAAACTTTGTCTCACTGGTCCGTTAAGGAAACACTTCAAAGTTTTTATGGTAAAAGATGTAAAACGGAATTTCATGTTTATTTGCAATATAATGGTCACCATATACCTAAGGTATTTCCGTAAATGCAATAAACGTAACAAGGAGTTAAACATTGCAAGAGATAGGCAAAAACCTTGTCCTACTGTTCTCTGAAGAAAACACTTCAAAGTTTTAATGATAAATAGATGTAAATCAGAACATTGTTCTTTATTTGCAGTTTGGTGGTAACCATACTCCTAAGGCATTTCCGTAAATGCACTAAACGTAACAAGGAGTTAACTGTTGGAAGAGTTAGCCCAAAACCTTGTCTCCCTGGTCTGTAAAGGAAACGCTTCATAGTTTTTATGATAAAGAAATATAAAACTGAATTTCGTTTTTATTTGCTTTATAATAGTCCCCATATACCTAAGGTATTTCTGTAACTGCACTAAAGGTAACAAAAACTGAATCATTGCAAGTGATAGACCAAAAACTTCTCTCCCTAGTCTATAAAGGAAACACTTAAAAGTTTTTATGATAAATAGATGTAAATCAGAACTTCGTTTTTTATTTGCAGTTTGATGGTCACCATATTCCTGAGGTATTTCTGTAACTGCACTAAAAGCAACAAGGAGTTAACCATTGCAAGAGATAGGCCAAAACTTTGTCTCCCTGGTCTGTAAAGGAAACGCTTCATAGTTTTTATGATAAAGAAATGTAAAACTGAATTTCGTTTTTATTTGCAGTTTGATGGTCACCATATTCCTGAGGTATTTCTGTAACTGCACTAAAAGCAACAAGGAGTTAACCATTGCAAGAGATAGACCAAAACCTTGTCTTCCTAGTCTATAAAGGAAAAACTTCAAAGTGTTATGATTAAAAATGCAAAACTGAATTTCGTTTTTATTTGCATTATAATAGTCACCATAAACCTAAGGTATTTCTGTAACTGCACTAAAGGTAACAAAAACTGAAGCATTGCAAGTGATAGACCAAAAACTTGTCTCCCTAGTCTATAAAGGAAACACTTAAAAGTTTTTATGATAAAAAGATGTAAAACGGAATTTTGTTTTTTATTTGCAGTTTGAAGGTCACCATATTCCTAAGGTATTTCTGTAACTGCACTAAACGCAACAAGGAGTTAACCATTGCAAGAAATAGGCCAAAACCTTGTCTCACTGGTCTGTAAAGGAAACACTACAAAGTTTTTATCATAAAGAAATGTAAAACGGAATTTCGTTTTTTATTTGCATTATAATAGTCACCATATGCCTAAGGTATTTCTGTAACTGCACTAAAGGTAACAAAAACTGAACCATTGCAAGAGATAGACCAAAACCTTGTCTTCCTAGTCTATAAAGGAAAAACTTCAAAGTTTTTATGATAAATAGATGTAAATCAGAACATTGTTTTTTATTTGCAGTTTGATGGTCACCATATTCCTGAGGTATTTCTGTAACTGCACTAAACGCAACAAGGAATAAACCATTGCAAGAGATAGGCCAAAACCTTGTCTCAGTGGTCTGTTAAGGAAACACTTCAAAGTTTTTATGATAAAAAGATGTAAAACGGAATTTCATGTTTATTTGCAATAAAATGGTCACCATATACCTAAGGTATTTCCGTAAATGCACTAAACGTAACAAGGAGTTAAACATTGCAAGAGATAGGCCAAAACCTTGTCCTACTGGTCTCTGAAGAAAACACTTCAAAGTTTTTATGATATAAAGATGTAAAACGGAATTTTGTTTTTTATTTGCAGTTTGAAGGTCACCATATTCCTAAGGCATTTCCGTAAATGCACTAAACGTACCAAGAAGTTAACTGTTGGAAGAGATAGGCCAAAACCTTGTCTCAGTGGTCTGTAAAGGAAACACTTCAAAGTTTTTATCATAAAGAAATGTAAAACGGAATTTCGTTTTTTATTTGCTTTATAATAGTCACCATGTGCCTAGGGTATTTCTGTAACTTCACTAAACGTAACAAAAACTGAATCATTGCAAGTGATAGACCAAAAACTTGTCTCCCTAGTCTATAAAGGAAACACTTAAAAGTTTTTATGAAAAATAGATGTAAATCAGAACTTCGTTTTTTATTTGCAGTTTGATGGTCACCATATTCCTGAGGTATTTCTGTAACTGCACTAAAAGCAACAAGGAGTTAACCATTGCAAGAGATAGGCCAAAACCTTGTCTCCCTGGTCTGTAAAGGAAACGCTTCATAGTTTTTAGGATAAAGAAATGTAAAACTGAATTTCGTTTTTATTTGCATTATAATAGTCACCATATACCTTAGTTATTTTTGTAACTGCACTAAACGTAACAAAAACTGAACCATTGCAAGTGATAGGCCAAAACCTTCTCTCACTGGTCTGTTAAGGAAACACTTAAAACTTTGTATGATAAATAGATGTAAATCAGAACTTCGTTTTTTATTTGCAGTTTGATGGTCACCATATTCCTGAGGTATTTCTGTAACTGCACCAAACGTAACAAAAACAGAACCATTGCAAGAGATAGACCAAAAACTTGTCCTCCTGGTCTCTAAAGAAAACACTTCATAGTTTTTATGATAAAAGATGTAAAACTGAATTTTCGTTTTTATTTGCAGTTTGAATGGTCACCATATACCTTAGTCATTTCTGTAAATGCACTAAACGTAACAAGAACTGAACTGTTACAAGTGATAGACCAAAACCTTGTCTCCCTAGTCTGTAAAGGAAACACTTCAAAGTTTTTATGATAAATAGATGTAAAACAGAACTTCGTTTTTTATTTGCTTTATATGGTCACCATATTCCTAGGTATTTCTGTAACTGCACTAAAAGTAACAAAGAGTTAACCATTGCAAGAGATAGACCAAAAACTTGTCTCCCTAGTCTATAAAGGAAACACTTAAAACTTTGTATGATAAATAGATGTAAATCAGAACTTCGTTTTTTATTTGCAGTTTGATGGTCACCATATTCCTGAGGTATTTCTGTAACTGCACCAAACGTAACAAAAACAGAACCATTGCAAGAGATAGACCAAAAACTTGTCTCCCTAGTCTATAAAGGAAACACTTAAAAGTTTTTATGATAAAAAGATGTAAAACGGAATTTTGTTTTTTATTTGCAGTTTGAAGGTCACCATATTCCTGAGGTATTTCTGTAACTGCACTAAAAGCAACAAGGAGTTAACCATTGCAAGAGATAGACCAAAACCTTGTCTTCCTAGTCTATAAAGGAAAAACTTCAAAGTGTTATGATTAAAAATGCAAAACTGAATTTCGTTTTTATTTGCATTATAATAGTCACCATAAACCTAAGGTATTTCTGTAACTGCACTAAAGGTAACAAAAACTGAAGCATTGCAAGTGATAGACCAAAAACTTGTCTCCCTAGTCTATAAAGGAAACACTTAAAAGTTTTTATGATAAAAAGATGTAAAACGGAATTTTGTTTTTTATTTGCAGTTTGAAGGTCACCATATTCCTAAGGTATTTCTGTAACTGCACTAAACGCAACAAGGAGTTAACCATTGCAAGAAATAGGCCAAAACCTTGTCTCACTGGTCTGTAAAGGAAACACTACAAAGTTTTTATCATAAAGAAATGTAAAACGGAATTTCGTTTTTTATTTGCATTATAATAGTCACCATATGCCTAAGGTATTTCTGTAACTGCACTAAAGGTAACAAAAACTGAACCATTGCAAGAGATAGACCAAAACCTTGTCTTCCTAGTCTATAAAGGAAAAACTTCAAAGTTTTTATGATAAATAGATGTAAATCAGAACATTGTTTTTTATTTGCAGTTTGATGGTCACCATATTCCTGAGGTATTTCTGTAACTGCACTAAACGCAACAAGGAATAAACCATTGCAAGAGATAGGCCAAAACCTTGTCTCAGTGGTCTGTTAAGGAAACACTTCAAAGTTTTTATGATAAAAAGATGTAAAACGGAATTTCATGTTTATTTGCAATAAAAATGGTCACCATATACCTAAGGTATTTCCGTAAATGCACTAAACGTAACAAGGAGTTAAACATTGCAAGAGATAGGCCAAAACCTTGTCCTACTGGTCTCTGAAGAAAACACTTCAAAGTTTTTATGATATAAAGATGTAAAACGGAATTTTGTTTTTTATTTGCAGTTTGAAGGTCACCATATTCCTAAGGCATTTCCGTAAATGCACTAAACGTACCAAGAAGTTAACTGTTGGAAGAGATAGGCCAAAACCTTGTCTCAGTGGTCTGTAAAGGAAACACTTCAAAGTTTTTATCATAAAGAAATGTAAAACGGAATTTCGTTTTTTATTTGCTTTATAATAGTCACCATGTGCCTAGGGTATTTCTGTAACTTCACTAAACGTAACAAAAACTGAATCATTGCAAGTGATAGACCAAAAACTTGTCTCCCTAGTCTATAAAGGAAACACTTAAAAGTTTTTATGAAAAATAGATGTAAATCAGAACTTCGTTTTTTATTTGCAGTTTGATGGTCACCATATTCCTGAGGTATTTCTGTAACTGCACTAAAAGCAACAAGGAGTTAACCATTGCAAGAGATAGGCCAAAACCTTGTCTCCCTGGTCTGTAAAGGAAACGCTTCATAGTTTTTAGGATAAAGAAATGTAAAACTGAATTTCGTTTTTATTTGCTTTATAATAGTCCCCATATACCTAAGGTATTTCTGTAACTGCACTAAAGGTAACAAAAACTGAATCATTGCAAGTGATAGACCAAAAACTTCTCTCCCTAGTCTATAAAGGAAACACTTAAAAGTTTTTATGATAAATAGATGTAAATCAGAACTTCGTTTTTTATTTGCAGTTTGATGGTCACCATATTCCTGAGGTATTTCTGTAACTGCACTAAAAGCAACAAGGAGTTAACCATTGCAAGAGATAGGCCAAAACTTTGTCTCCCTGGTCTGTAAAGGAAACGCTTCATAGTTTTTATGATAAAGAAATGTAAAACTGAATTTCGTTTTTATTTGCATTATAATAGTCACCATATACCTTAGTTATTTCTGTAACTGCACTAAACGTAACAAAAACTGAAGCATTGCAAGTGATAGACCAAAAACTTGTCTCCCTAGTCTATAAAGGAAACACTTAAAACTTTGTATGATAAATAGATGTAAATCAGAACTTCGTTTTTTATTTGCAGTTTGATGGTCACCATATTCCTGAGGTATTTCTGTAACTGCACTAAAAGCAACAAGGAGTTAAACCATTGCAAGAGATAGGCCAAAACCTTGTCTTCCTAGTCTGTAAAGGAAACACTTCAAAGTGTTTATGATAAAAAATGTAAAACTGAATTTCGTTTTTATTTGCATTATAATAGTCACCATAAACCTAAGGTATTTCTGTAACTGCACTAAAGGTAACAAAAACTGAAGCATTGCAAGTGATAGACCAAAAACTTGTCCTCCCTAGTCTATAAAGGAAACACTTAAAAGTTTTTATGATAAAAAGATGTAAAACGGAATTTTGTTTTTTATTTGCAGTTTGAAGGTCACCATATTCCTAAGGTATTTCTGTAACTGCACTAAACGCAACAAGGAGTTAACCATTGCAAGAGATAGACCAAAACCTTGTCTCCTAGTCTGTAAAGGAAACAAACTTCAAAGTTTTTATGATTAAAGAAATGTAAAACTGAATTTCGTTTTTATTTGCATTATAATAGTCACCATATACCTAAGGTATTTCTGTAACTGCACTAAAGGTAACAAAAACTGAAGCATTGCAAGTGATAGACCAAAAACTTGTCTCCCTAGTCTATAAAGGAAACACTTAAAAGTTTTTATGATAAATAGATGTAAAATCAGAACATTTTGTTTTTTATTTGCAGTTTGAATGGTCACCATATTCCTGAGGTATTTCTGTAACTGCACTAAACGCAACAAGGAGTTAACCATTGCAAGAAATAGGCCAAAACCTTGTCTCACTGGTCTGTAAAGGAAACACTTCAATAGTTTTTATCATAAAGAAATGTAAAACGGAATTTCGTTTTTTATTTGCATTATAATAGTCACCATATGCCTAAGGTATTTCTGTAACTGCACTAAACGTAACAAAAACTGAACCATTGCAAGAGATAGACCAAAACCTTGTCTCCCTAGTCTATAAAGGAAAAACTTCAAAGTTTTTATGATAAATAGATGTAAATCAGAACATTGTTTTTTATTTGCAGTTTGATGGTCACCATATTCCTGAGGTATTTCTGTAACTGCACTAAAACGCAACAAGGAGTTAACCATTGCAAGAGATAGGCCAAAACCTTGTCTCAGTGGTCTAGTTAAAGGAAACACTTCAAAGTTTTTATGATTAAAAGATGTAAAACGGAATTTCATGTTTTATTTGCAATAATAAATGGTCACCATATACCTAAGGTATTTCTCGTAACTGCACTAAACGTAACAAAAACTGAAACATTGCAAGAGATAGGCCAAAAACCTTGTCCTACCTGGTCTATAGAAGGAAAACACTTAAAAGTTTTTATGATAAAAGATGTAAAACGGAATTTTGTTTTTTTATTTGCAGTTTGAAGGTCACCATATTCCTAAGGCATTTCCTGTAAACTGCACTAAACGCAACAAGGAGTTAACCTGTTGCAAGAGATAGGCCAAAACCTTGTCTCACTGGTCTGTAAAGGAAACACTTCAAAGTTTTTTATCATAAAGAAATGTAAAACGGAATTTCGTTTTTTATTTGCTTTATAATAGTCACCATATGCCTAGGTATTTCTGTAACTGCACTAAAGTAACAAAAACTGAACCATTGCAAGTGATAGACCAAAAACTTGTCTTCCCTAGTCTATAAAGGAAAACACTTCAAAGTTTTTATGATAAATAGATGTAAATCAGAACATTCGTTTTTTATTTGCAGTTTGATGGTCACCATATTCCTGAGGTATTTCTGTAACTGCACTAAACGCAACAAGGAATAACCATTGCAAGAGATAGCCAAAACCTTGTCTCACTGTCTGTAAAGGAAAACACTTCAAAGTTTTTATGATAAAAAGATGTAAAACGGAATTTCATTTTATTTGCAATAAAATGGTCACCATATACCTAAGGTATTTCCTGTAAATGCACTAAACGTAACAAGGAGTTAAACATTGCAAGAGATAGGCCAAAACCTTGTCCTACTGGTCTCTGAAGAAAACACTTCAAAGTTTTTATGATATAAAGATGTAAAACGGAATTTTGTTTTTTATTTGCAGTTTGAAGGTCACCATATTCCTAAGGCATTTCGTAAATGCACTAAACGCAACAAGGAGTTAACATTGCAAGAGATAGGCCAAAACCTTGTCTCACTGGTCTGTAAAGGAAACACTTCAAAGTTTTTTATCGATAAAGAAATGTAAAACGGAATTTCGTTTTTTATTTGCATTTATAATAGTCACCATATGCCTAGGTATTTCTGTAACTGCACTAAACGTAACAAAACTGAACATTGCAAGTGATAGACCAAAACTTGTCTCCCTAGTCTATAAAGGAAACACTTAAAACTTTGTATGATAAATAGATGTAAATCAGAACTTCGTTTTTTATTTGCAGTTTGATGGTCACCATATTCCTGAGGTATTTCTGTAACTGCACTAAAAGCAACAAGGAGTTAACCATTGCAAGAGATAGGCCAAAACCTTGTCTCTCCTAGTCTATAAAGGAAACACTTCAAAGTTTTATGATTAAAAATGTAAAACTGAATTTCGTTTTTATTTGCATTATAATAGTCACCATAAACCTAAGGTATTTCTGTAACTGCACTAAAAGTAACAAAAACTGAAGCATTGCAAGTGATAGACCAAAAACTTGTCCTCCCTAGTCTATAAAGGAAAACACTTAAAAGTTTTTATGATAAAAAGATGTAAAACGGAATTTTGTTTTTTATTTGCAGTTTGAAGGTCACCATATTCCTAAGGTATTTCTGTAACTGCACTAAAACGCAACAAGGAGTTAACCATTGCAAGAAATAGGCCAAAACCTTGTCTCACTGGTCTGTAAAGGAAACACTACAAAGTTTTTATCATAAAGAAATGTAAAACGGAATTTCGTTTTTTATTTGCATTATAATAGTCACCATATGCCTAAGGTATTTCTGTAACTGCACTAAAGGTAACAAAAAACTGAACCATTGCAAGAGATAGACCAAAACCTTGTCTTCCTAGTCTATAAAGGAAAAACTTCAAAGTTTTTATGATAAATAGATGTAAATCAGAACATTGTTTTTTATTTGCAGTTTGATGGTCACCATATTCCTGAGGTATTTCTGTAACTGCACTAAACGCAACAAGGAATAAACCATTGCAAGAGATAGGCCAAAACCTTGTCTCAGTGGTCTGTTAAAGGAAACACTTCAAAGTTTTTTATGATAAAAAAGATGTAAAACGGAATTTCGATGTTTATTTGCAATAAAATGGTCACCATATACCTAAGGTATTTCTCCGTAAATGCACTAAACGTAACAAGGAGTTAAACATTGCAAAGAGATAGGCCAAAACCTTGTCCTACTGGTCTCTGAAGAAAACACTTCAAAGTTTTTATGATATAAAGATGTAAAACGGAATTTTGTTTTTTATTTGCAGTTTGAAGGTCACCATAATTCCTAAGGCATTTCCGTAAATGCACTAAACGTAACAAGAAGTTAACTGTTGGAAGAGTTAGCCCAAAACCTTGTCTCCCTGGTCTGTAAAGGAAACGCTTCATAGTTTTTATGATAAAGAAATGTAAAACTGAATACTTCGTTTTTATTTGCATTTTATAATAGTCCACCATATACCTAAGGTATTTTCTGTAACATCGCACTCAAGGTAACAAAAACTGAATCATTCGCAAGTGATAGACCAAAAACTTGCTCTCCCTAGTTCTATAAACGGAAACACTTAAAAAGTTTTTAATGATAAAATAGATGTAAATCCAGGAAATCCTTCGTTTTATTATTTGCAGTTTGAATGGTCACCATAATTCCTGAGAGTATTTTCTGTAACTGCCACTAAAAAGCAACAAGGAGTTAACCATTGCAGAGAAATAGGCCCAAAACCTTGTCTCCCTGGTCTGTAAAGGAAACGCTTCATAGTTTTTATGATAAAGAAATGCTAAAACTGAATTTCGTTTTTATTTATGCATTATAAATAGTCACCATATATACCTTAGTTATTTTCTGTAACTGCACTAAAACGTAACAAAAAACTGAAGCATTGCAAGTGATAGACCAAAAACTTGTCTCCCTAGTCTAATAAAGGAAAACACTTTAAAGACTTTTTATGATAAATGAGATGTAAATCAGAAACTTTCGTTTTTTTATTTCGCAGTTTGATGGACACCATTATTCTAAAGAGGTATTTCTGTTAACTGCACTAAAGCAACAAGGAGTTAAACCATTGCAAGAGATAGACCAAAACGTTGTCTCTTCCAGTGGCTATTAAAGGAAAAACTTACAAAGTGTTCTATGATTAAAAATGACAAAACGGAATTTCTGTTTTTATTTGCAATTAAATGTCACCATAAACCTAAGGTATTTCCTGTAACTCGCTACTAAAGGTAACAAAAACTGAAGCATTGCAAGTGATAGACCAAAAACTTGTCTCCCCTAGTCTATAAAGGAAACACTTAAAAGTTTTTTATGATAAAAAGATGTAATAACGGAATTTTGTTTTTTATTTGCAGTTTGAAGGTCACCATATTCCTAAGGTATTTCTGTATCTGCACAACTAAACGCAACAAGGAGTTAACCATTGCAAGAAATAGGCCAAAACCTTGTCTCACTGGTCTGTAAAGGAAACACTACAAAGTTTTTATCATAAAGAAATGTAAAACGGAATTTCGTTTTTTATTTGCATTATAATAGTCACCATAATGCCTAAGGTATTTTCTGTAACTGCACTAAAGGTAACAAAAACGAGAACCATTCTGCAAGAGGATAAGACCAAAACCTTTGTACTTCCTAGTCTATAAAGCGAAAAACTTCAAAGTTTTTTATGATAAATAGATGTAAATCAGAACATTGGTTTTTTATTTGCAGTTTACGGCATGGACGTCAACCATATTCCCTGGAACGGCTATTTCTGAATAACTGCAGCCAAACGCAAACAAGCGAATTTTTAAACCATATGCGAAGAGAAGGTAGGTGCAAAACCTCTCCCCTCCACAAAATAAAACCCCCCCCCCCCTTATGTCTCATTAAGTGGTCCCTGTTAAGAGAAACACTTCACAGTTACTTTCTATATGCATAATAAATGATGGTAAAAACGCAGGATTATTTCCACTGTCTTATTTGTCACTAAAATATGGTCACCTATCTCACACTTAGGTACATTTCCGTAAAGTTGCGCACTAAATCGTAATCAAGGAGTTAAACATGTCTGCCCAAGAGATTAGAGCGCAAAACACATAATGTTCCATAACTGCTGTCTCTGAATAGAAAACATCGTTTCTTTCAAGAGCTTTTTATGATATATAGCATGTAAAACTGGAATTTTAGTTTCTTTTCTATTTTGCCAGTTTTGACAGCCGCTCACCGCATATTCCATTTAGAGCATTTCCGCATAATAGCACTTACTAAACCGCATACGACAACGAATTGTTACTCTGTTGCCGAAAAGAGATTAGGAACCAAAACCTATCGTGTCTCATGATGTCGTCTGTAAAGGCAAACACGGTCCAAAGTATTTTATCATAATGAAAGTGTAAAACAGGTACACTTCGCGTTCTTTTATTTGCCTTTATAATAGTCCACGCATGCTGGGTCCTTGGCCGAGTATTTTCTGTAACTTCACTTAACGCGTAACAATAATCCTGCATCATTTGCAAGTGATCAGACCAAAAAACTATGTACTCCGCTAGTCTATATAGGAAACACTTAAAAGTTTTATTATGCAAAATAGATCGTAAATCAGAAACTTCTGGGTATTTTTATTTGCAGTTTTTGATGGTCACCAGTATTCACTGAGGTTTTATTTTCTGTACACATGCATCTAAAAGCCACAAAGGAGGTTAACCACTGCAATGATGACTAGAGCAAAACCCTCTTTTTTGCTACTCCCCTGCGTCTGTAAAGGAACGCTTTCATATGTTTCTTAGGATAAAGAGAATGTCAAAACTGTAATTTCTGTCGTAGTTTTTATTTGCCATTATACTAGTCACCATATATCACTTAGAGTTATATTTTTGCTACTAGCCACTACAGTAAACAAAAATCTGATAGCATCGCAATGTAGTGACTACAGATCCAAAAACTCCTTGTTCCTCCCTTAGTCTCTATCAAAGCGAAACACTTAAAGCTTTGTGATGATAAATAGACTGATAACTCCCAGAACTTCGTCTATTTTTATTTGTTTACTAGTTATGATGAGTCTCACTCATTATTCCATCTGAGGGTATGTTCTCACGTCACACTGCGCACAACAAACGTAACAAACAAAGAACAACGAACACATTGCAAGAGATTAATGACCAGAAAACTATGTCTCCCTAAGTCTATAAAGGAAACACTTAAAAGTATATCTTTATGATACAAACAGATGTAAAACGGAATTATTCTCATGTTCTTTATTTCGCTAGTCTTGAAGGGCCGCCACATATTCCTAATGGTCATATCCTGAGTTAACTGCCAACTTCAAACGCACCCAAGGAGATTTAACCATTGCAAGAAACTAACGTGCCATACACCCACCAAATTACAGTCATCACGCGGTACTTGTAAGGATTAACACTAACAAAGGATTTTATATCATTAAGAAATGTAAAACGGCAAATCTTCTGTACTTTTTGATTTTGCATTATTATATAAGTGTACACCATTATTGCCCCTAAGGTATTTCCGTAACTGCCCCCACTAAATGGTACACAAAAACTGAACACATTGCCTAAGATGAGTAGACCAAAACCTTTTCGTCTTCCTTAGCTACTAGTAAAGGAAAAACCTTCAAAGTTTTTATGATGAGAGATATTGAATGCTAAATCAGAACATATCGTTTTTTTATTTAGCAGTATTGCGTATGGCTCACACATATTCCTGCATGGTTTGATTTCTGTAACTTGCACTTAAACGCTAACAAGGAATAAACCATTGCCCCAAGAGATAGGCACAAAACACCTTGATCACTCAGATCGGTACTGTTTACGGCAACACTTCACAAGGTTTTTATGATAAAAATAAAAGCATGGACTAAAACGGAATTACTTTCATGCGTTATTACTGCGCAATGAAAAATCGGGGTCACCATATATCCTTTAAGGGTATTTCCGTAAATAGCACTAAATCCGCCTAAACAAGGACGTTTATAGAACAGTTGTCAATCTGAGCATAGGCCAAGAACCTTGCGCCTACTGCGTCTCTCATGAGAGAAAACACTTACAATAGTGTTTTATTGATAATAAAGACTGTAAAACGGAATTGTTGTTATTTCTTTTTTCTTTGCCAGTTTGAAGGTCACCAATATTTATTCCTATAGGCCAATTCGTAAATGCACTAGAACGTAACAAGGGAAGTTAACTGTTGGCCAAGAGTTTAGCCCAAACCTCTTCGTTCTCACCTGTCGTAGTAAAGGGAAACGCTTCATATGTTTTTATGATATAAAGCAAATATAACTGAATTTTCAGTTTTTTATTTTGCTTTTATACATAGTCTCCCATATACCTAAGGTATTTCTGCTAACCTTGCCACTAAATCGGCTAACAAACTGAATCAATTGCAACGTGATAAGACCATAAACTTCTAATTCCCTGAGTCTAATAAAGGAAACACTTAAAAGTTTTATGATAAAATAGATGTTAAATCAGTAAACTTCGGCTTTTTTATTTGCAGTCTTGCCATGCGGTCATCCATTATTCTGAGGCTATTTCATCGTAACTGCACACTAAAAGCAACAGGACGTTTAACCATTGTGTTTACAAGAAATAGGCCAAAAGCTTTGTGTGTCTACTCTAGGTCTGCTAAAGGAAACGCTTCTAGTTTTATTCATTGCATAAGAAAATGTAAAACTGGCAATTTCGTTTTTTATTAGCATTATAATAGTCACCATATACCTTATGTGTATTTTCTGTAGAACTTGCAGACATATAAAGTAACAACAACTGAGGCATTACAATGTGCAATAGACTTTCAAAACTTGACTCTCCTAGTTCTATAAAGTGCAAACGCTTATACGTTTTTATGATTAACAGTAGATGCCTAAATCAGAACTTCGCTTTTTTGTATTTTGCAGTTTGATGGCATCTACATATTCCTGCGTATTTCTGTAATGCACTATAAAGCAACAATTGGAGTTATACCATTGCTCACAAGAGATAGACAAACGTTAGGTCCCTTCGCTAGTCTGATAAAGCGAATAAACTTCAAAGTGTTATGATTAAAATGCTCAAAAAATGATGATTTCGTTTTTTATTTGACATTATAATAGTCACCTATAGAACCTAAGGTATTTCTTGTAACTGCGACTAAAGGTTAACCTAAAAACTGAAAGCATATTGCAACGCTGATAAAGACCAAAAATCTTTGAACTCCCTATTAGTCTATAAAGGAAACACTTAAAGGTTTTTCATTGATAAAAGATAGTAAAAGGACTTTCTGTTTTTATTTGCAGTTGCAAGGTCACCAACTATTCCATAAGGTTATAGTTCTGTAATGCCACTAACCAGCAACAGGACAGGTTAACCATTAGCACAGAAATAGGCCAAAACCTTGTCTCATCTGACGAGGTCTGTTAAAGGGAAACACTACAATAGTTTTGTATCATAAAGAAAATAATAACGGAAATTTGGTTTGTTTATTTAGCATATTTATAATAGTCACCATATAGCCTAGGTAGTTTCTGTCAATCTTTTTGCTTGTAACCTGCATAAGCGTAAAAAAACTGAACTCATTGCAAGATCTACTCCAAACTCTTGTGCTTCCTAGTCTGATAAGATGGAAATACTTCAAAGTTTTTATGATAATAGATGGTAAATCAGAATATGCTTTTTTTTATATTGCAGTTTTCGTGATATGGGTCTACCATTCATTCCTCTTCATATGGATCAATTATCTGTACTCCAGCTAAACGCAAACAGGATATAAACCTCATTGCACAATGAGATGCCAGGCCAAACCTATTGTCTCTAGTGTGTCTGTTATAGCGGAAACACATTCAAAGTTTTTTATGATAAAGATGCTAAACGGAAATTTCATGTTTATTTTGTCAATAAACAATGGTCACCATATACCTAATGCGGGTAATTTCGCTAAATGCCAACAATAACTTGTAACAAGGAGGTTAAACATTGCTAGCAGCTTAGGCCAAAACCTCTTTGTGACTACTAGAGTCTCTAATCTGAATATTAGAAAAACACTCTCAAGTGTTTTATGATATAAAGA
>JAIQCH010000138.1:0-24274 GCA_029691765.1 Entomobrya proxima
TGAGAAACGGGGTTCGCTGAGAAATGGATGTCCATTTATTAACTAATAGACACAATCTGGATCCAGACACAACCAAAAATCATAAAAATTTTGGAACTTATAAGCTAACAAAAAGTGTGCCAAATAACAAAATTGCAACCTATAAATTGTCAAAAAGTGTGCGATTTAAAAAAAAGTTCAACTTATAAGCTGTCAAAATGTGTGCGATTTAAAAAACTAGAAACTTATAGAAATGGGTTTCGCTGAGAAATGTGTTTCGCTGAGAAATGGGTTTCGCTGAGAAATGGATGTCCAATTATTAACTAAGAGGTACAATCTGGATCCAGACACAACCAAAAATCATAAAAATTTTGGAACTTATAAGCTAACAAAAAGTGTGCCAAATAACAAAATTGCAACCTATAAATTGTCAAAAAGTGTCCGATTTAAAAAAAAGTTCAACTTATAAGCTGTCAAAATGTGTGCGATTTAAAAAACTAGAAACTTAGAGAAACGGGGTTCGCTGAGAAATGGATGTCCAATTAATAACTAAGAGGTACAATCTGGATCCAGACACAACCAAAAATCATAAAAATTTTGGAACTTATAAGCTAACAAAAAGTGTGCCAATTAACAAAATTGCAACTTATAAGCTGTCAAAAAGTGTGCGATTTTAAAGAAATGCAACTTATAAGCTGTCACAATGTGTGCGATTTAAAAAACTAGAAACTTAGAGAAATGGGCTTAACTGAGAAATGGGTTTCGCTGTGAAATGGGTTTCGCTGAGAAACGGGGTTCGCTGAGAAATGGATATCCAATTATTAACTAAGAGGTACAATCTGGATCCAGACACAACCAAAAATCATAAAAATTTTGGCCTTTCTAAGCTGACAAAAAGTGTGCCGTCACCAAAAGTCACTATTTAATTATTTTCGTTTTATTATTTCTCGTTTAATTATTTCTCGTTTATTTATTTCTCGTTTAAATATTTCTCGTTTAATTATTTCTCGTTTAATTATTTTCGTTTAAATATTTCTCGTTTAATTATTTCTCGTTTAATTATATCTCGTTTAATTATATTCGTTTAATTATTTCTCGTTTAATTATTTTTCGTTTAATTATTTCTCGTTTAATTATTTCTCGTTTAATTATTTTCGTTTAATTATTTCTCGTTTAATTATTTCTCGTTTAATTATTTTCGTTTAATTATATCTCGTTTAATTATATTCGTTTATATATTTATCGTTTATTTATTTCTTGTTTAATTTTTTTCGTTTAATTATTCCTCGTTCAATGATTTTCGTTTAATTTTATCACTATTGGCTACCACTACTTTTTGGTTACTAAAGTCACCAAACGTCACTATTTGGTTACTTAAGTCACCAAAAGTCATTATTTGGTTACTAAAGTCACCAAACTCACTATTTGGTTACTAAAGTCACCAAAAGTCACTATTTGGTTACTAAAGTCACCAAAAGTCACTATTTGGTTACTAAAGTCACCAAAAGTCACTATTTGGATACTAAAATCACCAAAAGTCACTATTTGGTTACTAAAGTTACCAAAAGTCACCATTTGGTTACCAAAGTCACTAATTGGTTTCCAAATTCATAAAAAGTCGTAGACTTTACAACCTCTAAAAGTCGTTATTTTGATAACTTATAAGCCGCTAAAGTTTTTAAAGTAACACGAATTTATTACCAACCTATGAGCCTTTAAATTTTAAAGGAACACACATTTATTACCAACTTATAAGCCTATAAATTTTAAAGGAACACGCATTTATTACCAACCTATGAGCCTTTAAATTTTAAAGGAACACACATTTATTACCAACTTATAAGCCTATAAATTTTAAAGGAAAACGCATTTATTACCAATTTATAAGCCGCTTGTTTTTAAAACGGAATCGCTTTACACGTTCGTGCTTAATAAGCTCATTGTGTGTTACAAAAGTTATTTAAAGTCACCAAAAGTCACTATGTGGTTACTAAAGTCCCCAAAAGTCACTAATTGGTTACTAAGGTCACTAAAAGTCACTAATTGGTTACTAAAGTCACTAAAAGTCACTAATTGGTTACTAAAGTCACTTAAAGTCACCATTTGGTTACTAAAGTCACCAAAAGTCACTATTTGGTTACTAAAGTCACCAAAAGTCACTATTTGGTTACTAAAGTCACCAAAAGTCACTATTTGGTTACTAAAGTCACCAAAAGTCATTATTTGGTTACTAAAGTCACCAAAATCACTATTTGGTTACTAAAGTCACCAAAACTCACTATTTGGTTACTAAAGTCACCAAAAAGTCACTGTTTGGTTACCAAATTCTCGTTTAATTATCTTCTTTTAATTATATTCGTTTAATTATTTATCGGTTAATTATTTCTTATTTAATTTTTTTCGTTTAATTATTTCTCGTTTATTTATATCTCGTTTAATTATTTTTGTTTAATTATTTCTCGTTTAATTATTTTCGTTTAATTATATCTCGTTTACTTATTTTCGTTTAATTATTTCTCGTTTAATTATTTCTCGTTTAATTATTTTTCGTTTAATTATTTTCGTTTAATTATATCTCGTTTAATTATATTCGTTTATATATTTATCGTTTATTTATTCCTTGTTTAATTTTTTTCGTTTAATTATTTCTCGTTTAATGATTTTCGTTTAATTATATCTCGTTTAATTATTTTCGTTTAATTATTTCTCGTTTAATAATTTTCGTTTAATTATTTCTCGTTTAACTATTTTCGTTTAATTATTTCTCGTTTAATAATTTTCGTTTAATTATCACCAAAGTCACTAAAAGTCACTGTTTGGTTGCTAAAGTCATTAAAAGTCACTATTTGGTTACTAAAGTCGCCAAACGTCACTATTTGGTTACTAAAGTCACCAAAAGTCACTATTTGGTTACTAAGGTCACCAAAAGTCACTATTTGGTTACTAAGTCACCAAAAGTCACTATTTGGTTACCAAAATCACCAAAAGTCACTATTTGGTTACTAAGGTCACCAAAAGTCACTATTTGGTTACTAAGTCACCAAAAGTCACTATTTGGTTACTAAAGTCACCAAAAGTCACTATTTGGTTACTAAAGTCACCAAAAGTCACTATTTGGTTACTAAAGTCACCAAAAGTCACTATTTGGTTACTTAAGTCACCAAAAGTCACTATTTGGTTACTAAGGTCACCAAAAGTCACTATTTGGTTACTACAGTCACCAAAAGTCACTATTTGGTTACTAAAGTCACCAAAAGTCACTATTTGGTTACTAAAGTCACCAAAAGTCACTATTTGGTTACTAAAGTCACCAAAAGTCACTATTTGGTTACTAAAGTCACCAAAAGTCACTGTTTGGTTACCAAATTCTCGTTTAATTATTTTCATTTAATTATTTCTCGTTTAATTATTTTAGTTTTATTATTTCTCGTTTAATTATTTCTCGTTTAATTATTTCTCGTTTAAATATTTTCGTTTAATTATATCTCGTTTAATTATATTCGTTTATATATTTATCGTTTATTTATTTCTCGTTTAATGATTTTCGTTTAATTAAATCTCGTTTAATTATTTTCGTTTTATTATTTCTCGTTTAATTATTTTCGTTTAATTATTTCTATTGTCACTATTTGGTTATTTAAGTCACCAAAAGTCACTATTTGGTTACTAAAGTCACCAAAAGTCGCTATTTGGTTACAAAAGTCTCCAGAAGTCACTATTTGGTTACTAAACTCACCAAAAAGTCACTTTTTGGTTACAAAAGTCACCAAAAGTCACTATTTGGTTACTAAAGTCACCAAAAGTCGCTATTTGGTTACTAAAGTCACCAAAAGTCACTATTTGGTTACTAAAGTCACCAAAAGTCACTTTTTGGTTACTAAAGTCACCAAAAGTCACTATTTGGTTACTAAAGTCACCAAAAGTCACTATTTAGTTACTAAGGTCACCAAAAGTCACCATTTGGTTACTAAAGTCACCAATAGTCATTATTTGGTTACTAAAGTCACCAAAAAGTCACCATTTGGTTACTAAAGTCACCAAAAGTCACTATTTGGTTACCAAAGTCACCATTTGGTTACTTAAGTCACCAAAAGTCACCAGTTGGTTACTAAAGTCACCAATAGTCATTATTTGGTTACTAAAGTCACCAAAAAGTCACCATTTGGTTACTAAAGTCACCAAAAGTCACTATTTGGTTACCAAAGTCACCAAAAAGTCACGATTTGGCTACCAAAGTCGCTAATTGGTTTCCAAATTCATAAAAAGTCACTGTTTGGTTACCAAATTCTCGTTTAATTATTTTCATTTAATTATTTCTTGTTTAATTTTTTTCGTTTAATTATTTATCGTTTATTTATATCTCGTTTAATTATTTTCGTTTAATTATTTCTCGTTTAATTATTTTCGTTTAATTATATCTCGTTTAATTATATTCGTTTATATATTTATCGTTTATTTATTTCACGTTTAATGATTTTCGTTTAATTATATCTCGTTTAATTATTTTCGTTTTATTATTTCTCGTTTAATTATTTTCGTTTAATTATTTTTATTGTCACTATTTGGTTATTAAAGTCACCAAAAGTCACTATTTGGTTACTAAAGTCACCAAAAGTCACTATTTGGTTACTAAAGTCACCAAAAGTCGCTATTTGGTTACTAAAGTCACCAAAAAGTCACTTTTTGGTTACAAAAGTCACCAAAAGTCACTACTTGGTTACTAAAGTCACCAAAAGTCACCAGTTGGTTACTAAAGTCACCAATAGTCATTATTTGGTTACTAAAGTCACCAAAAAGTCACCATTTGGTTACTAAAGTCACCAAAAGTCACTATTTGGTTACTAAAGTCACCAAAAGTCACTATTTGGTTACTAAAGTCACCAAAAGTCACTATTTGGTTACTAAGGTCACCAAAAGTCACTATTTGGTTACTAAGTCACCAAAAGTCACTATTTGGTTACCAAAATCACCAAAAGTCACTATTTGGTTACTAAAGTCACCAAAAGTCACTATTTGGTTACTAAAGTCACCAAAAGTCACTATTTGGTTACTAAGTCACCAAAAGTCACTATTTGGTTACTAAGGTCACCAAAAGTCACTATTTGGTTACTAAGTCACCAAAAGTCACTATTTGGTTACCAAAATCACCAAAAGTCACTATTTGGTTACTAAAGTCACCAAAAGTCACTATTTGGTTACTAAAGTCACCAAAAGTCACTATTTGGTTACTAAAGTCACAAAAGGTCACTGCTTGGTTACCAAATTCTCGTTTAATTATTTTCATTTAATTATTTCTCGTTTAATTATTTTAGTTTTATTATTTCTCGTTTAATTATTTCTCGTTTAATTATTTCTCGTTTAAATATTTTCGTTTAATTATATCTCGTTTAATTATATTCGTTTATATATTTATCGTTTATTTATTTCTCGTTTAATGATTTTCGTTTAATTTTATCTCGTTTAATTATTTTCGTTTTATTATTTCTCGTTTAATTATTTTCGTTTAATTATTTCTATTGTCACTATTTGGTTATTCAAGTCACCAAAAGTCACTATTTGGTTACTAAAGTCACCAAAAGTCGCTATTTGGTTACAAAAGTCTCCAGAAGTCACTATTTGGTTACTAAACTCACCAAAAGTCACTTTTTGGTTACAAAAGTCACCAAAAGTCACTATTTGGTTACTAAAGTCACCAAAAGTCGCTATTTGGTTACTAAAGTCACCAAAAGTCACTATTTGGTTACTAAAGTCACCAAAAGTCACTTTTTGGTTACTAAAGTCACCAAAAGTCACTATTTGGTTACTAAAGTCACCAAAAGTCACTATTTAGTTACTAAGGTCACCAAAAGTCACCATTTGGTTACTAAAGTCACCAAAAGTCACTTTTTGGTTACCAAAGTCACCAAAACTCACTATTTAGTTACCAAAGTCACCAAAACACACTATTTGGTTACCAAAGTCACCAAAACACACTATTTGGTTACCAAAGTCACCAAAAGTCACTATTTGGTTACCAAAGTCACCAAACGTCACTATTTGGTTACCAAAGTCGCCAAAAGTCACTATTTGGTTACTAAAGTCACCAAAAGTCACTATTTGGTTACCAAAGTCACCAAAAGTTACTATTTGGTTCCCAAAGTCGCTAATTGGTTTCCAAATTCATAAAAAGTCACTGTTTGGTTACCAAATTCTCGTTTAATTATTTTCGTTTAATTATTTCTCGTTTAATTATTTTCGTTTAATTATATCTCGTTTAATTATATTCGTTTATATATTTATCGTTTATTTATTTCACGTTTAATGATTTTCGTTTAATTATATCTCGTTTAATTATTTTCGTTTAATTATTTTTATTGTCACTATTTGGTTATTAAAGTCACCAAAAGTCACTATTTGGTTACTAAAGTCACCAAAAGTCACTATTTGGTTACTAAAGTCACCAAAAGTCGCTATTTGGTTACTAAAGTCACCAAAAAGTCACTTTTTGGTTACAAAAGTCACCAAAAGTCACTACTTGGTTACTAAAGTCACCAAAAGTCACCATTTGGTTACTAAAGTCACCAAAACTCAACATTTGGTTACTAAGGTCACCAAAAGTCACTATTTGGTTACTAAGGTCACCAAAAGTCACTATTTGGTTACTAAGTCACCAAAAGTCACTATTTGGTTACTAAGGTCACCAAAAGTCACTTTTTGGTTACTAAAGTCACCAAAAGTCACTATTTGGTTACTAAGGTCACCAAAAGTCACTATTTGGTTACTAAGGTCACCAAAAGTCACTTTTTGGTTACTAAGGTCACTAATTGGTTACTAAAGTAACCAAAAGTCACTATTTGGTTACTAAGGTCACCAAAAGTCACTATTTGGTTACCAAAGTCACCATTTGGTTACTTAAGTCACCAAAAGTCACCAGTTGGTTACTAAAGTCACCAAAAGTCACTTTTTGGTTACCAAAGTCACCAAAACTCACTATTTAGTTACCAAAGTCACCAAAACACACTATTTGGTTACCAAAGTCACCAAAACACACTATTTGGTTACCAAAGTCGCTAATTGGTTTCCAAATTCATAAAAGTCACTGTTTGGTTACCAAATTCTCGTTTAATTATTTTCGTTTAATTATTTCTCGTTTAATTATTTTCGTTTAATTATATCTCGTTTAATTATATTCGTTTATATATTTATCGTTTATTTATTTCACGTTTAATGATTTTCGTTTAATTATATCTCGTTTAATTATTTTCGTTTAATTATTTTTATTGTCACTATTTGGTTATTAAAGTCACCAAAAGTCACTATTTGGTTACTAAAGTCACCAAAAGTCACTATTTGGTTACTAAAGTCACCAAAAGTCGCTATTTGGTTACTAAAGTCACCAAAAAGTCACTTTTTGGTTACAAAAGTCACCAAAAGTCACTACTTGGTTACTAAAGTCACCAAAAGTCACCAGTTGGTTACTAAAGTCACCAATAGTCATTATTTGGTTACTAAAGTCACCAAAAAGTCACCATTTGGTTACTAAAGTCACCAAAAGTCACTATTTGGTTACTAAAGTCACCAAAAGTCACTATTTGGTTACTAAAGTCACTATTTGGTTACTAAAGTCACAAAAGGTCACTGTTTGGTTACCAAATTCTCGTTTAATTATTTTCATTTAATTATTTCTCGTTTAATTATTTTCGTTTAATTATTTCTCGTTTAATTATTTCTCGTTTAATTATTTCTCGTTTAATTATTTCTCGTTTAAATATTTTTGTTTAATTATATCTCGTTTAATTATATTCGTTTATATATTTATCGTTTATTTATTTCCGTTTAATGATTTTCGTTTAATTATATCTCGTTTAATTATTTTCGTTTTATTATTTCTCGTTTAATTATTTCTATTGTCACTATTTGGTTATTAAAGTCACCAAAAGTCACTGATTGGTTACTAAAGTCACTAAAAGTCACTAATTGGTTACTAAAGTCACCAAAAGTCGCTATTTGGTTACTAAAGTCACCAGAAGTCACTATTTGGTTACTAAAGTCACCAAAAAGTCACTTTTTGGTTACAAAAGTCACCAAAAGTCACTATTTGGTTACTAAAGTCACCAAAAGTCGCTATTTGGTTACAAAAGTCACCAAAAGTCACTATTTGGTTACTAAAGTCACCAAAAGTCACTTTTTGGTTACTAAAGTCACCAAAAGTCACTATTTGGTTACTAAAGTCACCAAAAGTCACTATTTAGTTACTAAGGTCACCAAAAGTCACCATTTGGTTACTAAAGTCACCAATAGTCATTATTTGGTTACTAAAGTCACCAAAAAGTCACCATTTGGTTACTAAAGTCACCAAAAAGTCACCATTTGGTTACTAAAGTCACCAAAAGTCACTATTTGGTTACCAAAGTCACCAAAAAGTCACGATTTGGTTACCAAAGTCGCTAATTGGTTTCCAAATTCTTAAAAAGTCACTGTTTGGTTACCAAATTTTCGTTTAATTATTTTCATTTAATTATTTCTTGTTTAATTTTTTTCGTTTAATTATTTATCGTTTAATTATATCTCGTTTAATTATTTTCGTTTAATTATTTCTCGTTTAATTATTTTCGTTTAATTATATCTCGTTTAACTATATTCGTTTATATATTTATCGTTTATTTATTTCTCGTTTAATGATTTTCGTTTAATTATATCTCGTATAATTATATTCGTTTATATATTTATCGTTTATTTATTTCTCGTTTAATGGTTTTCGTTTAATTATATCTCGTTTAATTATTTTCGTTTTATTATTTCTCGTTTAATTATTTTCGTTTAATTATTTCTATTGTCACTATTTGGTTATTAAAGTCACCAAAAGTCACTGATTGGTTACTAAAGTCACTAAAAGTCACTAATTGGTTACTAAAGTCACCAAAAGTCGCTATTTGGTTACTAAACTCACCAAAAAGTCACTTTTTGGTTACAAAAGTCACCAAAAGTCACTATTTGGTTACTAAAGTCACCAAAAGTCGCTATTTGGTTACTAAAGTCACCAAAAGTCACTATTTGGTTACTAAAGTCACCAAAAGTCACTTTTTGGTTACTAAAGTCACCAAAAGTCACTATTTGGTTACTAAAGTCACCAAAAGTCACTATTTAGTTACTAAGGTCACCAAAAGTCACCATTTGGTTACTAAAGTCACCAATAGTCATTATTTGGTTACTAAAGTCACCAAAAAGTCACCATTTGGTTACTAAAGTCACCAAAAGTCACTATTTGGTTACCAAAGTCACCATTTGGTTACTTAAGTCACCAAAAGTCACCAGTTGGTTACTAAAGTCACCAATAGTCATTATTTGGTTACTAAAGTCACCAAAAAGTCACCATTTGGTTACTAAAGTCACCAAAAGTCACTATTTGGTTACCAAAGTCACCAAAAAGTCACGATTTGGCTACCAAAGTCGCTAATTGGTTTCCAAATTCATAAAAAGTCACTGTTTGGTTACCAAATTCTCGTTTAATTATTTTCATTTAATTATTTCTTGTTTAATTTTTTTCGTTTAATTATTTATCGTTTATTTATATCTCGTTTAATTATTTTCGTTTAATTATTTCTCGTTTAATTATTTTCGTTTAATTATATCTCGTTTAATTATATTCGTTTATATATTTATCGTTTATTTATTTCACGTTTAATGATTTTCGTTTAATTATATCTCGTTTAATTATTTTCGTTTTATTATTTCTCGTTTAATTATTTTCGTTTAATTATTTTTATTGTCACTATTTGGTTATTAAAGTCACCAAAAGTCACTATTTGGTTACTAAAGTCACCAAAAGTCACTATTTGGTTACTAAAGTCACCAAAAGTCGCTATTTGGTTACTAAAGTCACCAAAAAGTCACTTTTGGTTACAAAAGTCACCAAAAGTCACTACTTGGTTACTAAAGTCACCAAAAGTCACCAGTTGGTTACTAAAGTCACCAATAGTCATTATTTGGTTACTAAAGTCACCAAAAAGTCACCATTTGGTTACTAAAGTCACCAAAAGTCACTATTTGGTTACTAAAGTCACCAAAAGTCACTATTTGGTTACTAAAGTCACCAAAAGTCACTATTTGGTTACTAAGGTCACCAAAAGTCACTATTTGGTTACTAAAGTCACCAAAAGTCACTATTTGGTTACTAAAGTCACCAAAAGTCACTATTTGGTTACTAAAGTCACCAAAAGTCACTATTTGGTTACTAAAGTCACCAAAAGTCACTATTTGGTTACTTAAGTCACCAAAAGTCACTATTTGGTTACTAAGGTCACCAAAAGTCACTATTTGGTTACTACAGTCACCAAAAGTCACTATTTGGTTACTAAAGTCACCAAAAGTCACTATTTGGTTACTAAAGTCACCAAAAGTCACTATTTGGTTACTAAAGTCACCAAAAGTCACTATTTGGTTACTAAAGTCACAAAAGGTCACTGCTTGGTTACCAAATTCTCGTTTAATTATTTTCATTTAATTATTTCTCGTTTAATTATTTTAGTTTTATTATTTCTCGTTTAATTATTTCTCGTTTAATTATTTCTCGTTTAAATATTTTCGTTTAATTATATCTCGTTTAATTATATTCGTTTATATATTTATCGTTTATTTATTTCTCGTTTAATGATTTTCGTTTAATTTTATCTCGTTTAATTATTTTCGTTTTATTATTTCTCGTTTAATTATTTTCGTTTAATTATTTCTATTGTCACTATTTGGTTATTCAAGTCACCAAAAGTCACTATTTGGTTACTAAAGTCACCAAAAGTCGCTATTTGGTTACAAAAGTCTCCAGAAGTCACTATTTGGTTACTAAACTCACCAAAAAGTCACTTTTTGGTTACAAAAGTCACCAAAAGTCACTATTTGGTTACTAAAGTCACCAAAAGTCGCTATTTGGTTACTAAAGTCACCAAAAGTCACTATTTGGTTACTAAAGTCACCAAAAGTCACTTTTTGGTTACTAAAGTCACCAAAAGTCACTATTTGGTTACTAAAGTCACCAAAAGTCACTATTTAGTTACTAAGGTCACCAAAAGTCACCATTTGGTTACTAAAGTCACCAATAGTCATTATTTGGTTACTAAAGTCACCAAAAAGTCACCATTTGGTTACTAAAGTCACCAAAAGTCACTATTTGGTTACCAAAGTCACCATTTGGTTACTTAAGTCACCAAAAGTCACCAGTTGGTTACTAAAGTCACCAATAGTCATTATTTGGTTTCTAAAGTCACCAAAAAGTCACCATTTGGTTACTAAAGTCACCAAAAGTCACTATTTGGTTACCAAAGTCACCAAAAAGTCACGATTTGGTTCCCAAAGTCGCTAATTGGTTTCCAAATTCATAAAAAGTCACTGTTTGGTTACCAAATTCTCGTTTAATTATTTTCGTTTAATTATTTCTCGTTTAATTATTTTCGTTTAATTATATCTCGTTTAATTATATTCGTTTATATATTTATCGTTTATTTATTTCACGTTTAATGATTTTCGTTTAATTATATCTCGTTTAATTATTTTCGTTTAATTATTTTTATTGTCACTATTTGGTTATTAAAGTCACCAAAAGTCACTATTTGGTTACTAAAGTCACCAAAAGTCACTATTTGGTTACTAAAGTCACCAAAAGTCGCTATTTGGTTACTAAAGTCACCAAAAAGTCACTTTTTGGTTACAAAAGTCACCAAAAGTCACTACTTGGTTACTAAAGTCACCAAAAGTCACCAGTTGGTTACTAAAGTCACCAATAGTCATTATTTGGTTACTAAAGTCACCAAAAAGTCACCATTTGGTTACTAAAGTCACCAAAAGTCACTATTTGGTTACTAAAGTCACCAAAAGTCACTATTTGGTTACTAAAGTCACCAAAAGTCACTTTTTGGTTACTAAAGTCACCAAAAGTCACTATTTGGTTACTAAAGTCACCAAAAGTCACTATTTAGTTACTAAGGTCACCAAAAGTCACCATTTGGTTACTAAAGTCACCAATAGTCATTATTTGGTTACTAAAGTCACCAAAAAGTCACCATTTGGTTACTAAAGTCACCAAAAGTCACTATTTGGTTACCAAAGTCACCATTTGGTTACTTAAGTCACCAAAAGTCACCAGTTGGTTACTAAAGTCACCAATAGTCATTATTTGGTTACTAAAGTCACCAAAAAGTCACCATTTGGTTACTAAAGTCACCAAAAGTCACTATTTGGTTACCAAAGTCACCAAAAAGTCACGATTTGGTTCCCAAAGTCGCTAATTGGTTTCCAAATTCATAAAAAGTCACTGTTTGGTTACCAAATTCTCGTTTAATTATTTTCGTTTAATTATTTCTCGTTTAATTATTTTCGTTTAATTATATCTCGTTTAATTATATTCGTTTATATATTTATCGTTTATTTATTTCACGTTTAATGATTTTCGTTTAATTATATCTCGTTTAATTATTTTCGTTTAATTATTTTTATTGTCACTATTTGGTTATTAAAGTCACCAAAAGTCACTATTTGGTTACTAAAGTCACCAAAAGTCACTATTTGGTTACTAAAGTCACCAAAAGTCGCTATTTGGTTACTAAAGTCACCAAAAAGTCACTTTTTGGTTACAAAAGTCACCAAAAGTCACTACTTGGTTACTAAAGTCACCAAAAGTCACCAGTTGGTTACTAAAGTCACCAATAGTCATTATTTGGTTACTAAAGTCACCAAAAAGTCACCATTTGGTTACTAAAGTCACCAAAAGTCACTATTTGGTTACTAAAGTCACCAAAAGTCACTATTTGGTTACTAAAGTCACTATTTGGTTACTAAAGTCACAAAAGGTCACTGTTTGGTTACCAAATTCTCGTTTAATTATTTTCATTTAATTATTTCTCGTTTAATTATTTTCGTTTAATTATTTCTCGTTTAATTATTTCTCGTTTAATTATTTCTCGTTTAATTATTTCTCGTTTAAATATTTTTGTTTAATTATATCTCGTTTAATTATATTCGTTTATATATTTATCGTTTATTTATTTCCGTTTAATGATTTTCGTTTAATTATATCTCGTTTAATTATTTTCGTTTTATTATTTCTCGTTTAATTATTTCTATTGTCACTATTTGGTTATTAAAGTCACCAAAAGTCACTGATTGGTTACTAAAGTCACTAAAAGTCACTAATTGGTTACTAAAGTCACCAAAAGTCGCTATTTGGTTACTAAAGTCACCAGAAGTCACTATTTGGTTACTAAAGTCACCAAAAAGTCACTTTTTGGTTACAAAAGTCACCAAAAGTCACTATTTGGTTACTAAAGTCACCAAAAGTCGCTATTTGGTTACAAAAGTCACCAAAAGTCACTATTTGGTTACTAAAGTCACCAAAAGTCACTTTTTGGTTACTAAAGTCACCAAAAGTCACTATTTGGTTACTAAAGTCACCAAAAGTCACTATTTAGTTACTAAGGTCACCAAAAGTCACCATTTGGTTACTAAAGTCACCAATAGTCATTATTTGGTTACTAAAGTCACCAAAAAGTCACCATTTGGTTACTAAAGTCACCAAAAAGTCACCATTTGGTTACTAAAGTCACCAAAAGTCACTATTTGGTTACCAAAGTCACCAAAAAGTCACGATTTGGTTACCAAAGTCGCTAATTGGTTTCCAAATTCTTAAAAAGTCACTGTTTGGTTACCAAATTTTCGTTTAATTATTTTCATTTAATTATTTCTTGTTTAATTTTTTTCGTTTAATTATTTATCGTTTAATTATATCTCGTTTAATTATTTTCGTTTAATTATTTCTCGTTTAATTATTTTCGTTTAATTATATCTCGTTTAACTATATTCGTTTATATATTTATCGTTTATTTATTTCTCGTTTAATGATTTTCGTTTAATTATATCTCGTATAATTATATTCGTTTATATATTTATCGTTTATTTATTTCTCGTTTAATGGTTTTCGTTTAATTATATCTCGTTTAATTATTTTCGTTTTATTATTTCTCGTTTAATTATTTTCGTTTAATTATTTCTATTGTCACTATTTGGTTATTAAAGTCACCAAAAGTCACTGATTGGTTACTAAAGTCACTAAAAGTCACTAATTGGTTACTAAAGTCACCAAAAGTCGCTATTTGGTTACTAAAGTCACCAGAAGTCACTATTTGGTTACTAAAGTCACCAAAAAGTCACTTTTTGGTTACAAAAGTCACCAAAAGTCACTATTTGGTTACTAAAGTCACCAAAAGTCGCTATTTGGTTACAAAAGTCACCAAAAGTCACTATTTGGTTACTAAAGTCACCAAAAGTCACTTTTTGGTTACTAAAGTCACCAAAAGTCACTATTTGGTTACTAAAGTCACCAAAAGTCACTATTTAGTTACTAAGGTCACCAAAAGTCACCATTTGGTTACTAAAGTCACCAATAGTCATTATTTGGTTACTAAAGTCACCAAAAAGTCACCATTTGGTTACTAAAGTCACCAAAAAGTCACCATTTGGTTACTAAAGTCACCAAAAGTCACTATTTGGTTACCAAAGTCACCAAAAAGTCACGATTTGGTTACCAAAGTCGCTAATTGGTTTCCAAATTCTTAAAAAGTCACTGTTTGGTTACCAAATTTTCGTTTAATTATTTTCATTTAATTATTTCTTGTTTAATTTTTTTCGTTTAATTATTTATCGTTTAATTATATCTCGTTTAATTATTTTCGTTTAATTATTTCTCGTTTAATTATTTTCGTTTAATTATATCTCGTTTAACTATATTCGTTTATATATTTATCGTTTATTTATTTCTCGTTTAATGATTTTCGTTTAATTATATCTCGTTTAATTATTTTCGTTTTATAATTTCTCGTTTAATTATTTTCGTTTAATTATTTCTATTGTCACTATTTGGTTATTAAAGTCACCAAAAGTCACTGATTGGTTACTAAAGTCACTAAAAGTCACTATTTGGTTATTAAAGTCACCAAAAGTCACTATTTGGTTACTAAAGTCACCAAAAGTCACTATTTGGTTACTAAAGTCACCAAAAGTCACTATTTGGTTACTGAAGTCACCAAAAGTCACTATTTGGTTACTAAAGTCACAAAAGGTTTTTAACATTACAAAATCCCGCTGATCAGAAAACGGAGTTTCCTCCGAATTCTAATAAGATAATATGCAATTTGGCTTTTGCATGTAAAAAATGCATGCACGCAGGTGCGCGGTTGGCTTTGTTGCTCCCCAGCTTAAAAAGTGTCATTCTCCTTCGCGAGAAGGATCTGTCTGTTATTATATCGACGTTGTCAGTTGCTTTGCGTGCGAATGGAGCATTCTTAATATATTATTATAGCTGTTGTTGGGCAGATCAAGAATAGTGATATCACTCACAAAACGAAGAATCTGTGCATGGCGTATTGTAAGCATAGTAGAGAAAATGTTTGGTCTGATGTGCTCAGCAGTAAAAAAATGAAACTTGCTGCTCAAGGTCACTGATTGATATTGATATTGATTTTTTCACGTGTTTTATGTATCAAGAAAGCTGATTTCCAACAGTAACACCCACCGCTCAAAGATAATTCCATTTAACAAACAATTCATAGTCAATAGACAACAATCGAAAAATTTTTACCATCATTAGTTTTTGATCTTACTTCTAAGTCTAAATATATATTGCATAATTACATCAACAAAGTTCTATCAATTTTCTCTTCTAGAAGAACTACCGACCTATCTTGAAACAGTTCATTCCATTCGTGTACCATATTCCAGCTTATTGAACTTTCATGTAGAACTGAATTGTGCGATTCTTTGTCATATTTTGGTCTTTCCTTAGTTGAAGAATATGATTTCGTAAACCAGTGCTTAAACATAATATTTGTTCTACATTTATACATAAACCTTAATAATATATATTTGCGTCGCTCTGCAATTGTTAATATAGCGAGTTTCGAATAATAATCTGCTACGTCTAATTTACAATTCTTCACTTTTTGTACATTCCATTTCTCATAATAGGCTGTAAGAAATCTACCTATTTTTCTATCAAGTCTTTTTATCTGTGACTCAGGTTGAACACACCATATAACAATACCATAATCTAAGATTGATAAAACAAATGACATTAGAAATATTTTTAAAACATTTTCGCTAATCAATCTTCGCAGACTGTACATGCGAGCTAATGCAGCGTTCATCTTCTTTTCTGTCCCGTCATAATGCTTTTCAAATGATAGACTGCTATCTATTACGATGCCAAGATATTTAAATGTAGAAACGTATTCTAGTTCCTTATTATTAATAAATAACCATTAAGCATTGTTGTTGAAATTGGCTGAACGTCAGGAGTACTCCAAAATTGCATGGAATCTTCTGGGGAAGAAACAACAACCTTATCAGAAATGTGTGACGTGAATTCAAGTGTCAACTTTTTATTTTCGTCGTTAGTAGACGGTTCCTCAAAATACCTTCGAAATCCTTTTTGCGAGGATTGGTGGCAGGCTCCTCTAATGCACGCTTTGCACTGTCCATGTTGGAGTAAAACATAGTAAAAGTGCTTCAAAATTGAACAATTTGCACACTGGTAATTCTGAAACGGAAACACTGTTCTTTATATAGTTGACTTGTATTCGGAGCAAAGGAATCTTATAAAGTGGGAAGTACTTTGAGTGATCCTGCTTAGTCCATATAACCATTGCGGCAAAATGGCACATTTTGATCCCGAGCTAGGTCAACGAGTAATAGATAGTACGTTTAATAAAAATGAAGGCAAGAGCCGCTTTCCTCGTGAAATAAAGTATTACCTGAGTTTTCTCGAGAATGTTCGTAAAACCGTATTTCCCAAGAAGTATTTGCATATGTTGCATCTTAGACCGTTATCTCCATGCCAGAGAAAAGCCCTGAACAAACTGGTGGAAGTAGCCCAGCTAGCTGTAAAGAAACAGTTTGTTTCAGTACGGGTTGAAAGCATCAGTGGCACGGGAAAATCGACGCTGTCTTACTGTTTTGCGCACTATTTGCAACAAAATAGTGTTCCATTCCATATCTGTTTCTATACCGCATCTAGTGCGCAGTTACTAGGAGCAGCAACGTGTCACAGTCTGCTTGGAATTTACAGTTTCAAGCTGAAGCAGGAAGAAATGGTTCTACTTCCCGTGTCACGGCAACTAAGGCAAAAACTGGCTGACTCTCTCATTCTTTTAGTTGATGAGTTTTCTTTTTTATCTGCGCCATTTATGTATATGATATTGCGCATGATTACAAGAATAAAACGTACTGAATCTGAATTACCGTTAACCCTGGTGTACACGGGAGTCAGAAAAAAATGTGGCCAAATTGCCTCAGCTCCACTGTGGGCTGAGCCTAATGAAAAGCATGACACTTTTACAAGGAAAGGTTTAGAGTTTTTCGAAAACTGTAACGTTGTTCTAAATCTTGAAACTATTGTAAGACGAGCATTTTTCGGCTTCGCTTAAAAACTTTCACAGTGGAAACTTAACTGATGACGATTGTTTGTTGCTTGAAAGCAGACGAAGTTGTAATTTGTCTAAAGAAGAAGCCGACAAATTTATTTATTCAGTGCATCTGTACGCAACAAACCGGGAGTGTTTTATACACAATTACAATTTGCTTTACCAAAGTGAGAATCCGGTTTTTGTTTCCGAAGCTATATTTTCAAAGGAATGTGAAAGTTGCAGTGTTGTAGCCAGAGATGCTAACCGCAAACAATGCTACTAGTTGTCAGCGTAAACTGACGAGAGTTTCGAAAATGAAGATGTGTTCAGTACTGACCGGTGTGGCTGATTATTTTCACTGTGAACTGAACAATTGACGCAGATAAATGAATGACGAGTGACTAAAGACAGCATAAGCTATCCGAAAAAGAATTAATAGAAATTATGTGATTTATTGAATAATGACAAAGTTATAAATCACCACTTTTACAATAATTATTATCTCGCTCAAGGAGCTACCCCTTTACCAATAATTAGATAATTAGGCTTTACGCTAAGAACTGGCTACCTCAGGAAAGTTCAACAAAAGTCAAAGTGACGAGTAATTTTCAGCGAACCAAAAGTAGAATGAAAGTGCTTTGTCATCTCTTACCACCGTACCAGGACTGCATGGTATCCCGCTCCCACCGTGCCAGACTGCGTGTTCACCGCGAGCGAGATGGCCAACCGACACTTTTATAGGGGAATTTTGAGAAAAATAAAAAAGAAAAATATACATAAAAAAATGCTAACACTACTTCTAATATCCTCCCACCAAAAATACGAAGGTATTTTTCAATCCTCGTCCATGTTGAGACGTTCCGGTGCTTTCACTACCCTTCCAGATCTTCTCAGACTATCTCCACAGTCCTGATCCATTTCTAGCGGGTGTAGGCTTTGGACTGGTCGAGTGATGATGCCGCTGTGGGTCTTCACCTTTGCCACTCTGTTTACTCCATCTTTCCGAGGAATAAACTCCAACACTCTCCCTAGTTTCCACTCGTCTAGCAGACAAGGAGAGCGAGGTACTCGTTGAGGAATCTCCTCCTCAATTCATCCTTCAAAGTATTGACGAGTCTATGACGAATCCTCAGTGCACTGCTCTCCGCTATTTCTCCTTCCATGAATGCTACTTTGGGAGTCCTTAGGAACATAGATGGCGTAAGGGGCTCCAACTCCTCCGAATCCTCAGACATGTAGGTGAGAGGCCTCTGGTTCATCACCTCAGTAACCTTGTCCAGAACATTTTTCAATTCATGTAGCTTTACGTTAGCTTTCCCCAAAGTTTCCTCAGCAAATCTTTGACGGTTCTGATGAGGCGCTCCCACCAACCTCCCCACCAAGCGGCAGTTGAGGGGTTGAACTTCCACTGTATTGGCGGGGTTCCTCCTCTTGTCTCTTCATCCAACCGATTAAAAAAGTTGTTTGCTTCCACAACATTGGTGCCATTGTCACTGTAGACAATGGCGGGGCGCACGTGCTTCTCTATAAATCTCCCAAAAGATTTAGTAAATGCCTGAGTGCTGGCTGAGGTGACGACATCCAAGAAGACAGCTCGGTACACGGCGCAAGTGTAAATAACGATCCAAGCCTTATTTCCGCCACGTAAAATAATAGGTCCCGCCAAATCCACTCCAGTCATTTCAAACGGCTCAGCCTTGTTACATTTTAATTACATTTTACATTACATTTTACGGTTACATTTAAGTGTAACGGTTACATTTTAATGTAACGGTTACGTTTTAGTGTAATGGTTACATTTTAGTGTAACGGTTACATTTTAGTGTAACGGTTACGTTTTTGTGTAACGGTTACGTTTTAATGTAACGGTTACATTTTAGTGTAACGGTTACATTTTAGTGTAATGGTTACATTTTAGTTTATGGGTTACATTTTAGTGTAACCGTAACGTTTTAGTGTAATGGTTACATTTTAGTGTAACGGTTACATTTTAATGTAACGGTTACGTTTTAGTGTAATGGTTACGTCTTAGTGTAACGGTTACATTTTAGTGTAACGGTTACGTTTTAGTGTAACGGTTACATTTTAGTGCAACGGTTACGTTTTAGTGTAACGGTTACATTTTAGTGTAACGGTTACGTTTTAGTGTAACGGTTACATTTTAGTGTATCGGTTACGTTTTAGTGTAACGGTTACATTTTAGTGTAACGGTTACGTTTTAGTGTAACGGTTACTTTTTAGTGTCCCGGTTACGTATTAGTGTAACAGTTACATTTTAGTGTAACCCTTACGTTTTAATGTAACGGTTACATTTTAGTGTAATGGTTACGTTTTAGTGTAACAGTTACATTTTAGTGTAACGGTTACATTTTAATGTAACGGTTACGTTTTAGTGTAATGGTTACGTCTTAGTGTAACGGTTACATTTTAGTGTAACGGTGACGTTTTAGTGTAACGGTTACATTTTAGTGCAACGGTTACGTTTTAGTGTAACGGTTACATTTTAGTGTAACGGTTACGTTTTAGTGTAACGGTTACATTTTGGTGTAACGGTTACGTTTTAGTGTAACGGTTACATTTTAGTGTAACGGTTACGTTTTAGTGTAACGGTTACTTTTTAGTGTCCCGGTTACGTATTAGTGTAACAGTTACATTTTAGTGTAACCCTTACGTTTTAATGTAACGGTTACATTTTAGTGTAATGGTTACGTTTTAGTGTAACAGTTACATTTTAGTGTAACGGTTACGTTTTAATGTAACAGTTACATTTTAGTGTAACGGTTACGTTTTATTGTAACGATTACATTTTAGTGTAACGGTTGCATTTTAGTGTAACGGTTGCATTTTAGTGTAACGGTTACATTTTAGTGTACGGGTTACATTTTAGTGTCACGGATACATTTTAGTGCAACGGTTACATTTTAGTGTAGCGGTTACGTTTTAGTATAACGGTTACATTTTAGTGTAACGGTTACGTTTTAGTGTAACGATTACATTTTAGTGTAACGGTTGCATTTTAGTGTAACGGTTGCATTTTAGTGTAACGGTTACATTTTAGTGTAACGGTTACGTTTTAGTGTAAGGGTTACATTTTAGTGTAACGGTTACGTTTTAGTGTAACGGTTACATTTTAGTGTAACGGTTACGTTTTAGTGTAACGGTTACTTTTTAGTGTCCCGGTTACGTATTAGTGTAACAGTTACATTTTAGTGTAACCCTTACGTTTTAATGTAACGGTTACATTTTAGTGTAGTGGTTACGTTTTAGTGTAACAGTTACATTTTAGTGTAACGGTTACATTTTAATGTAACGGTTACGTTTTAGTGTAATGGTTACGTCTTAGTGTAACGGTTACATTTTAGTGTAACGGTTACGTTTTAGTGTAACGGTTACATTTTAGTGCAACGGTTACGTTTTAGTGTAACGGTTACATTTTAGTGTAACGGTTACGTTTTAGTGTAACGGTTACATTTTGGTGTAACGGTTACGTTTTAGTGTAACGGTTACATTTTAGTGTAACGGTTACGTTTTAGTGTAACGGTTACTTTTTAGTGTCCCGGTTACGTATTAGTGTAACAGTTACATTTTAGTGTAACCCTTACGTTTTAATGTAACGGTTACATTTTAGTGTAATGGTTACGTTTTAGTGTAACAGTTACATTTTAGTGCAACGGTTACGTTTTAGTGTAACGGTTACATTTTAGTGTAACGGTTACGTTTTAGTGTAACGGTTACATTTTGGTGTAACGGTTACGTTTTAGTGTAACGGTTACATTTTAGTGTAACGGTTACGTTTTAGTGTAACGGTTACTTTTTAGTGTCCCGGTTACGTATTAGTGTAACAGTTACATTTTAGTGTAACCCTTACGTTTTAATGTAACGGTTACATTTTAGTGTAATGGTTACGTTTTAGTGTAACAGTTACATTTTAGTGTAACGGTTACGTTTTAATGTAACAGTTACATTTTAGTGTAACGGTTACGTTTTATTGTAACGATTACATTTTAGTGTAACGGTGGCATTTTAGTGTAACGGTTGCATTTTAGTGTAATGGTTACATTTTAGTGTAACGGTTACATTTTAGTGTCACGGATACATTTTAGTGTCACGGATATATTTTAGTGCAACGGTTACACTTTAGTGTAGCGGTTACGTTTTAGTATAACGGTTACATTTTAGTGTAACGGTTACGTTTTAGTGTAACGATTACATTTTAGTGTAACGGTTGCATTTTAGTGTAACGGTTGCATTTTAGTGTCACGGATACATTTTAGTGCAACGGTTACATTTTAGTGTAGCGATTACATTTGTGTAACGTTTACGTTTTAGTGCAACGGTTACATTTTAGTGTAACGGTTACACTTTAGTGTAACGGTTAGGTTTTAGTGTAACGGTTACATTTTAATGTAACGGTTACGTTTTAGTGTAATGGTTACATTTTACGTGTAACGTCATAGTTGATCTGAGAATGCTTGTAGTTTTAAAAACTAACGTCATAGTTGATCAAACAATAATTGGAAGTTTACAAACTGACGTCGTATACGAAGTCAAAATGCTTGTACTTTTGAAAATAACGTCATAGTTGATCTAAGAGTGCTTGTAGTTTAAAAACTGACGTCGTATACGATGTTAAAATGCTTGTAGTTTTGAAAAGTAACGTCATAATTGATCTAAAAATGATTGGAATTTTAGAAACTGACGAAGTACACGATGTCAAGATGCTTGTAATTTTGAAAACTAACGACATAATTGATCAAACAATGATTGGATGTTTACAAACTGACGCCGTATACGAAGTCAAAATACTTGTAATTTTAAAAAGTAACGTCATAATTGACCTAAGATTGCTTGTAATTTTAAAAACTGACGTCGTATACGAAGTAAAAATGCTTGTAGTTTGAAAAGTAACGTCATAATTGATCTAGAAATGATTGGAATTTTAAACCCTGACGTCCTATACGATGTCAAAATGCTTGTAAATTAAAAAAACGTCATATTTGAGCAATAAAGGCTTGTAATTTTAAAAAGCAACGTCATAAGTGATCCTAAAATATATGTATTTTAAAAACTGACGTCGTTTACAATGTCATATGCTTGTATTTTTGAAAATTCACGTCATAGTTGATCTAAGAATGCTAGTAGTTCTAAAAACTGACATCGTATACGATGTTAAAATGATTGTAATTTTGAAATGTAACGTCATAATTTATCAAAAAATGTTTGGGATTTTAAAAACTGTTGTCGTATACAAAGTCAAAATACTTGTAATTTTGAAAAGTAACGTCATAATTGATCTAAGAATGCTTGTAGTTTTAAAAACTGACGTCGTATACGATGCAAAAATGCTTCTTGTTTTGAAAAGTAACGTCATAATTCATCAAAAAATGATTGGTATTTTAAAAACTGACGTCGTATACGATGTCAAAATGCTTGCAATTTTGAAAAAAACGTCATAACTGTTCTAAAAATATATGTAGTTTTAAAGGCTGACGTCGTATACGAAGTGAAAATGCATATATTTTTGAAAAGTAACCTCATTAGTGATCTAAAAATATATGTAATTTTAAAAACTGACGTCGTATACGTTGTCAAAATGCTTGTAATTTTGAAATGTAACGTCACAATTGATCTAAGAATGTTTGTAGTTTTAAAAACTGACGTCGTATTCGATGTCTAAATGCTTGTAGTTTTGAAGATTAAAGTCGTAGTTGATTTAAGAATGATTGGTATTTTAAAAACTGACGTCGTACACGATATTTAAATGCTTGTAAATTTGCAACGTAACGTCATAAGTGATCCAAAAATATATGCAATTTTAAAAACTGACGTCGTATACGAAGTCAAAATGCTTGTAGTTTTGAATAGTAACGTCATAATCGTTCTAAAAATATATGTAATTTTAAAGACTGACGTCGTATACGATGTCATAATGCTTGTATTTTGAAACGTAACGTCATAATTGATCTAAAAATACATGTAGTTTTAAAGACTGACGTCGTATACGATGTCAAAATGCTTGTAATTTTGAAATGTAACGTCATAATTGATCTAAGAATGCTTGTAGTTCTAAAAACTGACGTCGTATACGATGTTAAAAAGCTTGTAATTTTGAAATGTAACGTCATAATTTATCTAAAAATATATGTAATTTTAAAAACTGACGTCGTATTCGATGTCAGAAAACCAGAATGCCAAAACACCAGAATGGCAAAAAACCAGAATGCCTGAAAACCAGAACGCCAGAAAACCAGAATACCAGAAAACCAAATTGCCAGAAAACCGAAATGCCAGAAAACCAAAATGCCAGAAAACCAAAATGCCAGAAAACCAAAATGCCAGAATGCCTGAAAACCAGGATGCCAGAAAACCTAACCTAATTTTTTTTCGTTTAATTATCGTTTAATTCTCGTTTAATTATTTTTCGTTCAATTATCGTTTAATTTTCATTTATTATTTTCGTTTAATTATCGTTTAATTCTCGTTTAATTATTTTTCGTTCAATTATCGTTTAATTTTCATTTAATTATTTTTCATTTAATTCTCGTTTAATTTTCGTTTAATCTTTTTCGTTTAACTTTTTTTCGTTTATTTCTCGTTTAATTATTTTTTGTTAAATTATCGTTTAATTATTTTTCGTTTAATTCTCGTTTAATTATTTTTCGTTTAATTCTCGTTTAATTATCGTTTAATTTTTTTTCGTTTAATTCTCGTTAAATTCTCGTTTAATTATTTTTCGTTTAATTCTCGGTAAATTCTCGTTTATTTATTTTTCGTTTAGTTCTCGTTTAATTATTTTTCGTTTAATTAATGTTTAATTCTCGTTTAAATATATTTCGTTTAATTCTCGTTTAGTTATTTTTCGTTTAGTTCTC
>JAIQCH010000139.1:0-24117 GCA_029691765.1 Entomobrya proxima
GTGGGCTGATGTAATTTTTAAACAGGAGTTTAGTGAGCATTAAAATCGACTTTTGAAACCACATCCTACGATGATAAGCAAAGTGATTGAAAGCGTGCGGGTATTTAAGTTGTTTCACGGGAATGTTGTACTCTACTACCCAATTAAGGACTATGCAACCTAAGGGCAAAAATTTTGACCTCCCAGTTTATTGTCGATTCTGATAGAGCTTTAAAAGCTCTACAAGTTTGCTGTTTAAAGTATGTCCTTATCTCTTCACGTTGTTGAGATATGAAGGAGTTTGTAATTTTCGCTCCCATAAGGCCCCATACTAAACACACTTTTTTCAAAGTCATGGCTACCCATCGCGCCCACTTTTGATTTTCAATTTTGATATCATTTTTAAAAGAGCGTTAAATGAGGATGTTTTTCAGAAGTTACTGGAGTGGTCTTCTTGCAAACGTTGAAGTTGTGGTAGGTCAAACTTGGAGGTGTTTTTTCGGAACAACTTTCTCCTAAGTCGTTGTAGCCTCCACTTCACACCTCAGATTTTCAATGTTAATAGCAATTCTGAAAGACGAATTTCCATAGAATCTACTGTAGAAAGTATCAGGACAAAATGTTTGTATTTGCAAAAGTTATGAAGCTTTAACCTTGGAGGGGATGTTCGAGAACCCTCAAAAACAGCCCTATTTCAAGCCAACGTTTGACCCCCGGGCCCACCTTTGATTTTTGATGTCAATAGCAATTTTGAAAGCGTGTATTCAGGAGATAAAACAGAGAAAAAACTAGAGTGGTATCTTTCCAAAATTGCAAACTTTGACGACTCAATGTAAAAATACATGTTTATTTCTGTGAATAGATGATACTTTAACATCTTTTGTCTAATAAGTCTTGGTTTTGGAAAGATACCACTCTAGTTTTTTCTCTGTTTTATCTCCTGAATACACGCTTTCAAAATTGCTATTGACATCAAAAATCAAAGGTGGGCCCGGGGGTCAAACGTTGGCTTGAAATAGGGCTGTTTTTGAGGGTTCTCGAACATCCCCTCCAAGGTTAAAGCTTCATAACTTTTGCAAATACAAACATTTTGTCCTGATACTTTCTACAGTAGATTCTATGGAAATTCGTCTTTCAGAATTGCTATTAACATTGAAAATCTGAGGTGTGTAGTGGAGGCTACAACGACTTAGGAGAAAGTTGTTCCGAAAAAACACCTCCAAGTTTGACCTACCACAACTTCAACGTTTGCAAGAAGACCACTCCAGTAACTTCTGAAAAACATCCTCATTTAACGCTCTTTTAAAAATGATATCAAAATTGAAAATCAAAAGTGGGCGCGATGGGTAGCCATGACTTTGAAAAAAGTGTGTTTAGTATGGGGCCTTATGGGAGCGAAAATTACAAACTCCTTCATATCTCAACAACGTGAAGAGATAAGGACATACTTTAAACAGCAAACTTGTAGAGCTTTTAAAGCTCTATCAGAATCGACAATAAACTGGGAGGTCAAAATTTTTGCCCTTAGGTTGCATAGTCCTTTATGCAATTATGGAATACCGTAAAAAATAGAGTAAAATATATAATGTAATGTATTATGTATGTAAGTGTGTAAAATATGAGTAAAATATTCCCAACAGAGATAGCTTACGTATCAATGGTTAACTTCAAAATGCATGTTTGGGTGTGATCTTGTACGTATTAAAAATACATTTTGGTTTTAATAATGTCTAAAATACGAAGTAAGTGCAGTCTGTGCTAGAGACAAAATGTCAATAAATTTTAATTTTCATTCTGTAAACTCGTTTTGTATTTTACAACACCTGTTTGATTAAAATGCAGGGAAAACTCAGCGTGGCACTCACATATTATGGGACGGTGTTATGTAGAAAGTAAATAAAGCATGAATTCCGCTTCGGTTTTTTTGCAATTTAATATGTTTGTCAGAGACGTAGTTATGCAATACTGACATAGCTATGTGGAGCAGCAAACACAGTGTCTGGAAATAGGGGAAAGTATTTGTACTGTTAGAGTCACATTAAACCTTATGGAAATCATGATAAAACGTTAAACGTTAAAAGTAAACCATAGGTAATTTTTATCCTGTTCCAAACATCCAGTTTTGAAGGTGTTGTTCTTCCTCTGTGCATGGTTCCTTTTAACCACTTAAAATGTAAAGGTTCGGAAACCAGTGAAATATGTAATTAGTAAGGAATACCGAATTTGTGGCTGTGGTCAGTGAATACACGTTTATTCTTAACTCTTTTCATGTAGCTGCCATACAAGTTTTAAAAACACTTTAATTTTATGAAACTTATAATTCTTAATTCTAATTATATAAACAGAACTCTAGACATTATGTTATAGATGTCTCTAAATTTCCAAATTGATTTTGATGACGATTTGTACACTACTACAATGCGTGAACTACCAACGTACTTACAAGTTTTACAGTTTACAACACTTGAGTTTCAGTATTTAGGATATCAAAATCCCACGCGTTGAGCTGTGGAATATTTGCAATATATCATAATATTATGAATCAAAGTTTTTGTATAAACAATTTTCTGACTATGCATATTGGCAAGGTTATTAGCTAAATTCAGCCTTTCATAATTAAAGAATATTTGCAGAACACAGAGTACATTATTTGCTAAATTCACGACCTTAGCTTAAACATTTGAAGCAGCAAGCACGACACTTGAATATTTGTATCACAATATTACAAAATCTGTGGGGCTTTTAAAATCATTTAAAAAATACCGACGATAATAACTGTGACATCTAAAAATATTATAGTAACCATTTCGTGTAACTACCAGATGAAGAGAGTAAAAATAAATCAGATTTTTATATTTAACATTTAGTTTATAAACTTGTTGCCATCAACTTTGTTTTTCTTCGTGTTATTTCATTTAAGGTCGTGTGAATGCAAATTCCTTACATCTACCCGTTCTTGTCTGAATGTCGTACACTTTTACGATGCTAAGTTTAGGTAACAATTTCCATAAGATACAAATAAACAACATATTTAACAGATTTTTTCGACTGGATTTATCGATTGTAACTATGTGGGGAGTCTCTGGCTGCCGAAGTTCCAAACGTTCCAAAGATTGCAAAGGTTGCAAAAGGTCAAAAATGCATTGGGGATTCTTTATGGTTGTGTCGTTTGCAAGCTCAAATTTTAGTTCCTTTAGACTAGGCAAGTTTGGAAACTCAGGTGGAGCAGTTGTAGGTTGGATTACACCCAAATGCAAAATTTGCAAACTGGCGTGAAATTTGGAAATAACCTCAAAAAAATTCTGAGCGACAGGTTTACTCTCCAGGTTTCCAAGAACAAGACTGTTAAGCAGTGGTGCATCCAAATCTTCCAGCGCGTCAAGGTTTTGTGTTTTCGAATTGATATCAAGACAAGTAAACTCGATCAGATTGGGAAATTGCAAATTTTCAAATGCGTCAACGTCATCCAACCGACTTGGTGGGCGTATGCATTTTAAAATTAGCAACGTGCGGACTGGCAATTAGAACAGCTCTTAATACACTTGAAGGCAATTCAGAACATGTCAAGCGTCTTAAATTTTTAAAATAGGGAAATTGTTGAGAATTCGCTAAACTTGTTAAATCCTTAGGCTTTTGCCTGCCGTAATTGTAACTGTACACACTAATTTCTTCCAAATTAGGCATCAAGGTTAACCATGTAATCAAAACTTGATACCAATGCCGGTCGCTTTGAAAATAGGATGTAAAATTCACGTCCTGTGTGCCACATTCAAATTTCAATACAGATGTTCCGTGTAGTTTCAGAATTTCTGTAATGGCTGAGGTTACATTTTCTATCTGGTTGTCAACTCCTTTGCTCAGGTGCTCTTCTGCAGTAATCACCAGCGAAAGATGTTGATTTGCGCCAAATTGGTTGCTCAGTACATTCCTGGTTTCTTCAAAACTGCTAATGTTTACGGCAACCAAAGTTGTTTCCATCACCTAAAATTATTATTGGCTATCCATCAAAATTTCGCTACTCAAAAATGTAAATCGGAGTATTATAAACATAAGCACGTACCGGTTGAGGACGCTCCACCACTTGGCAGTTTCCAATCTTATTTTTAGAAGATTGTCCGTAATCAACATTTTTGTCTGAATTTATCGCTGGTTGACTTGTTGATGCTGAAACTTTTGAACTTGTATCCAATTCAGGCTCTTGTATACGCTCAAACTTAGAAAGTCTTTCTTTTAAATTTTTCACCTGACCTTCTAGTTCCTTGATTTTTTCTTGCTGCTCAGCAACTTTTTCTTTCAGCGTTTGGTTTTCTGTTTGTAGCAGTTTTGGATCGCTATTACTATCTTCATCTAATTCAGTGGGTGAATCTTCCGTGTCTGGTGTGCCAAATAGAGTCGCAAGTCCTTCGTGGTCAATACGAGCCCGCTTTGCGGCAGATTTCCTGACGTTGTTCGGTTTTCTGAATTTTGTGCCTCTGGGTTCACCAGATGCTGGTTTCATTTTCGAATCCAAACAGAGTATTACGTGGTTTTACCATTAAGTGCTGTTATTTTTCGCAACAAAACACTAGCTCAGTACGGGCAACGTTAATATTGATGAGCAGTTTTTCAACAGTTACTAGATTTTGCACAAGCACTAAAGTACGTATTTATTTTATCTCCATATAGAGATTTCGGCACTTTTATTCTTTATTTAGCAAAGTGTTTTTTTTTTAATTCGTTGGTGGTGTTTGTAGTCATTAAACTGCTGCTGTTAATCCATTAAAGCAGACACATTATAATTCAAAAATGTTCACTGTGTAGCAAATTTAGTAAAAATACACAGAAATTGTAACACTTATAAGTTTTTTGAACAGTTAAATTGAATAATAAGGAATATAAAACATCCAAAACGTGAGCTATTCCGACTTGTTCGAGAGCAAGAATACAAATACGCAGTTGTGTGAGTTAGCAACCAGAACAAAAAATAGGTAGGTATAATGAACTCTTCCACTTCGGTAGCTTATATATAAAGTGTGCGTGTTAACCTACAGTGCTGTATAGAACATTTTTCCCTTTTTGTGGTGGCTCACATGCAGACATTCTTTATGTGCTAATAAATGTTACTGAAAAACTACCCAAAACTGTAAATGTTCTAAGAATTCCAATATATGTTGCTATTTCTTGTGAAATAAAATAGAAGGTAAAAAGACGGTAATGCTGTCTGTTTTGGGTGTGGTGGTAGCCTTGGTTACTGGTGTTTGTTTGTCAAATATGCTTATGAATATTTGATTTTTCTTTCGCCGCCAGTCAATACGGAAAAGAAGATCATTGTCAGCCTTGACCTTGTTTAGATAGAAAATCGATGCATCATTCTGTCTAGATAGTACGTGCAAGTCAGACTACAAAGAGCTAGCAGCAAGGTTAATATACCTATTCACACAAGCTTCTATTTGTTCATATTTTTTTGGGTTTGCTTGTTGCGTTACAGAACATTCAAATTGTTTTGAATGCACGCAAAACTCCAACTCTAACAAAAACAAACTCTAAATTGTGATTTATGGAATTGTTTTTGTACACACCAAGTAAGCTAATATGCGAAAACGTTTCTATGATACCAATATGTTGTTCAATGAAAATGACATAAAAAAGCTTTTTGCAACAGTCTCTAAGTTTACTAAAGTTGATATTTTAAACGATTTGCGACTTATAGATTTATGCATTGAACATGCAGAAAATGTTGCTTTGTTTTTAATTCAACATAATAGCTATTATTTACACTAGTGTAAATAGTATTGAATAAAAAGTAACCTAATTTTTTTTCCTGTTTAGTTTCCCGTAGAGATAGTGGAAAATGAATATAAACAACATTTTCAATCAATCAAAGTAATTGTTTCAGCTTGTTGAACGCTAAAGCACCGCGAAGTAAAATATCCATTTGGAAATATTATAAACCGATTAAGAGCAAAATATGAAAGGTGTACTGCCTTAATTTATTAGTGCTTGTTTGGGACACAAAATATATTATACTCTAATGACTACATTTGCATGCATAAAAGGAGGTTATCAAATTGACAAGTAGTTTATACCAATTTATTGGCATACTTTTTTTTAACTTTCTAAAGATGTGTAGAGTGTAGCGAAAATTTTGTTTATCTTTTCAAATTGACAAGCAAACTGGCAAGCAATTATCCGCTAAAAAATGAAATTGTAAGTGCTTGGTGTTCAACACATTATTACTCTGTCAAAAGCGTGACATAGTTAACACAGCGGCAGATATAACAATCAACAAAAGCAAATATAATCGACTATACATCCAATTCAAATTGACTTCAATTTGATTCATTTTGTTCTCATTTTGTTATTGTCTGGGTTGTTGTTCATGTGTCGCGTGGTAGTAGACAGGAAAACGTTTATGCTTAATATTAATAAGCATACAAAGAAAAGTAAACTTGACAGGTTTAAGTGCTTTTCGTTTGCTGAGTAAAAGTTGTTAGAAAAGCTTCAATTTGTCAATCAATTTGAGAAATGGAAAATCGCAATAGGCGTAACAAAATATGTCGATTTGGTAATTGAATTGCTAACACACTTCAGTTAATTTCTCACCACTGTCGCATGAGGACAGCCACATTTGTTTGTTAACTTTCCCTTTTTTGCTCGGATAGTTCGGTTCATTTTTAATTTCTCAGCAAACTATTAAATTCCTGGTTTTATTGATGTGGTAATCCAGTGTCCATTTAATTCAACCACTAGTACGTATCATTTTGAATTTTCAGAGCAGATCAGCAACTGGGAACATACAAAAAACGGACTAGCAGAAATATTTGCAAACAACGCATGTACGCTTCCTGTGATGGTTTAAAACTCTGAAGCATTACATTGTTCTTCATTTTTGTTGCAATATGAGGCGGAAAATAGACGATACTGAATGCTTTAGATTTTTGCACTAACAAATTTCAATTTTAACTATTTGTTTGCCATTTGATGGCGCAGTGCAGAATTGTGACAAACCAAGTATGCTTTTGTTAATTAAGTGGTGCAATGTTGAAACCAAAATGTTAACAACGCATATTAGAATGAACTTAAAGGTCTCAAGACGGCCTGACAAACCTTTCAAACGTTGTTCGGCGTCTGGTGTTCTTGACTTGCACAAGAAAGTTTCAAATCAGTATCAATTACACAGTGGATACATACAAATATTGTAAACTTGCAAGAAATATGCATGGTCGTCTTGGATTGCACAGTTTACAGCCTTGTTGAATTTTACAAATTGAGAAATATAAATTTTGCTGGACTGGTTTTCAGATTTAATTGCAGCCAGTCTGTAGAATAAAATATCACACATGTCAGATGAGTATTGGTCCAAAATATTACTTAACACATTAATGTAAATGTGGACAGCGTTTACACTTTTTTAATCTAAATGCAAAATGAAGCCTGATTAAATGGCGAAAACACACATTTGAGACTTCAAACTACAATTAATACAAGTTGGGGAAATGAATTTACAAATTACAATGACTGACACTTATTGATGTTTCGATACTTGTTGTCTACAGCCGCTATATTTAAATCATTCGTTAGAATCACAAGCCTCAAAATGCAAAAGCCATAATATAAGTAGATTACATACCTAGGTAAAATAACTAGTGAGAAATGTATCTCCAAAAACTTTTGACAATTTTTGTATGTCGACTTTTGAAATTAGTTGTTGAAAAATCTCATCTTCCTCAGAGTTTTGGCTTAGAATCGAACGTATTTCTATGATATTTGAAGTTTGGTAGTTTTCATTTCCATCCATGTTTCAATTTCTGCAGCACCAAATACCTTCTAATATTGAATATCAGTAAAAACGTTCCGTGAAAATTGGATATAATAATGCAGCGTTTCTGAAGAAGGTACAACAGAAAGACGCTAAGCAATTTTTGAGATTTGATAATACATCTGCTGTTTGCGTGACGTATTCGCCAAATGGGATAAAAGTTATTTTCATCCGTAGTTAAAATTATTGCCTTGAACGTTGTGCAATAAACGGACTTTAACTGACGTAGGTTTTATTTGGCTCTTGATGCGACTACCCTGCTAGTGACTGTGTTTCCATTGTTAACTGGAATTTGGTTCAGTGTTTTACTGTAATATATTTAGAAACATCTTGTAGTAAACTCACTCAGAAATACCAAAACCAAACGGGGTCAAAGCACACCTCAAAATCGAGGGGGGAACATGTGCGTCAAATATCTAAATTACAATTAATAAATATAATATAAGCTTATACCTGTAATAACACGTGACACATTAACGTAAATGTGAATAGCGTTTGATGTACTACTTAAACTCTACAAAGCAGTAATACGAGTAAGTGAAATAAAGCCTTACAAATATTCTGTTGAATTTAAAATGCAGCTAATAAAATTTACTGCTGCAAATATTCATTCCAGTTAAAAACGTGGGAAACAAAAGATTTTGGGACTTAAAAAAACAAATTTGTGTATTAATATATGTACTTTGGCTACCAAAGAATTTTGCAATAGAACACCAATTTTCCACTGACTTAAGATTTGAAAATGTTTTTTCTTTGGACAATACTTTGTTAACATATGAGACATTATAAATTACGCAAAGACAAGCTTAGCAAACGAAAGAGGTTTAGCCTGAAAATCGTGCCCAGGTATTCTTGTGAACTTACAATTAGTGTGTTATGGATGGAGAAACGTTTCTGTGTTTCACGTGAGCAATAAAAGAGTGTTCCAGTGTATCGTGAAGTGTTTTGCTTTTGCTCAGGGAAAACTATCAAGGAATTCAATTTGGATATAATCTTCCCTGCCAGCTGTTGTATATGTAAAGCTTGCTTACCAGTTATTCAGCTCATTTCATAAAAGCAAAAATAATGCCAGTTTCCTGCAAAATGTTCAATTAAAAATGTTGTACATTGTGCGACAAGGTAAAAGTACCGTAAAAACTCGGTTTATGCCCCGGGGCAAAATTTCAAATTTGAGGTCTCAGACCCGGCTATAACTCGAGGCCGGTTATAAACCGGGGCAGGGCAAAAATCCAAATTTACGAGTTTTCTACATAGTTTGATAGTAAAATCGCAAAAAATTCTTGCAATATTTTGAAGTATTGGCAATTTTGTAAGTTTTTTTGTGTGAAATTTTGCTAGCACTGTAGCTAAATACCTAAAACCTCGTTAGTTAGCATAATCACACAAAATTTTATTCAAAAATGGTGCTTTGGTTTACAATTCATACTAAAGCATTTTTGACCCGGGCATAATCCGAGGCAGGGCAAAATTTCAAATTTTTGCCTCTAGACCCGGCTATAATTCGAGGCCGGGTATAAACAGAGGTCCGGGTATAATCCGAGTTTTTACGGTACATTACTAGCTTTTTGCCTATATGTGATCGACTAATTCTCAGTCTCAAAATGACATAACCTTATACTATTTAGTTAGATTTGAAAACGGTAGGTTGTCCGTCTTAGTGTAAGAACAAGACTTCCCTAAAATTCATTGTTCCTCAGAATCAAAGTATTTAGGTATATATATACCCTTAAAATATTAACGTTAATGAGGAACGTTCACATGTTATTGCTTTGGTGTTTACATCTTCGAGATGAAAGTGTAGTATATTGTGTCGTTAAGCATGTTTTGTAAAATGAAAGTCAACTTCAAGCCACCTCAAATTTAAGGTTTCCTCAAGAACAGAAGACTAAATAGAGTTTTTCGCAAACACGTAAATTCTCTGATTTTACAAATTTTGAACATTTTACTATTGTCATAAAATGTTGTTGTGCGCTGGCTCAATGATCGTTTCAAGTGTAGACAAAACCGCTTCGTACGGAATGCTTTAAGCATTTGGCATGTTGTGTCTAGTGTTACTACACGATGCTGATTTTAAACTCGGCTAAGTAACTAAAATGGCTTACAAACGTATTTTAGTACATATTAAAAAATCATCATTCTGTAACCATTTGGTTGGAAATTTGTATTTGTACCCTGCAACGAAAACACTCCATACTAACGAAAAAACGTAACAACTAAAAATCTTGTTTTTTGTGTCAAGTAAGTGTTAATATTAGGCTAAGTATGGCAGTAGGATCCATATCAAACAAACTTAAACCTGTTACCATAATGTAAATGGTAGTAGTGTGCATAAGTTTTTACTTGTAAGCAAACATTAAGAAGTTTGTTGTTATCGGCAACGAATACGTTTTTTAAGCGCATGGTAACCAAAATTTATTCAAAGACGGTTTTGAGCAGAAAAAAGCTGGTTGCCTTATTCGTAAGCTTAAAAAGTCGTCTATGTAGTGTTAGGCTTGTTTGGTATTGGAAGAATCAAGCCAAGTAATTGATCGTTTTATTATGAGTCTCAACTTTAAATATTGGTATGATATTAAGTTAGATTTCAAAACGGGTAATTTTTAATGCAAAAGAGGACACCCTGCACGAAACGAATCAAATGTCACATAAGTTTTTACGTGAACAGCGGTTGGTTTATAGGTTGCCACTATAAGCGTGTATAAGGATAGACGGATTTTCTCAAAGCTTGAAATATGTAGTAGTTGATTTAACATATTGATTTTCATGTTCAAATACAACTTGTGCCGTTATGAGGCTCATATTATGAGCTACGATTCATCATAATACATGTACCGAAACAATTTGCTTTTACCGCCTACGCATTTTCCAAGCATATTGTTTAGATTTAAGTATCCGGTCGCATTGAAACTTTATAAAATGTTCTCTTGACGAATTCTTTGGCCACTGGTCTCGCGACTGGATAGATAGCATTATTCATTCATCCTTTCAATTTTACGAGCACATACGTATGTGGTATTTATTAAATATAAGCATGTATTTAATGGAAACAAATGAATCATCATAATGTCATAATATGTAGTATGCATAAGTTTTATAAGTGCTTTATAATAATGTGCACTAAATTGAAATTGTCTAATGAATGGACAATGGAACGTGACATCACATTCCATTGCACTCATCTTATTGTAAGTGCTGGTCATTCATTTGACCAGTGCATTAGTCTATTTAATTAAGCATAGCTGTAAGTTACTGTTACTGTTTTGCTATAAAAGTCAATAAACTGGCCATTGAGCCAACTAATCGTAAGATTACGTTTAACAGTATTTGTTCCGCAACTGCCTACAACTTATAAAGTGTGAACGTATTGAAAGCTGATGTTAGAAATTTTATCTCGTCAAATGTTTTGATCAAATAATCTCAGTATTTAGTTTAAATACCTTAGCTTACATGCAAAATGTACTGTTTTATTGTACAAACTGAACATCCGTAAAATCCGCTGGCCTACGGAATCGGTTATTTCTCATAATTTATCTATGGGTTTACAATATGTTCATCCTTGCTTTCGCTAATTGAAACACAAGAAAACGTACTTCATTCTCGTGCCCAAAAATCTATCGTCAACTTCCAGAATAACTATTTTGAGGTCTCATTTTACACCTTAGCGCACAGCGAAAAGTTTTAAAAGTAACGGCTCACCGGATGTAACATCTGCAAGTTCCAAAAGCTTAAAGTCATCCGTACATTTATATTGTTAAAAGGTTCACGAGCTGTACAATGTTAAAAAATCATTATGATACGTGACACGTTAATGTAAATGTAAATATAGCGTTGTCGATACATGCATATATGTGTTCAGCAATAACAATATGCCTATAAGAAAAGAAAATAATAATACAGTAGAGAATTTGTTTGTAAATATTACAGTATTTCAAGAAACCAACGGTTTATTTATTATTCATTCAAAAATAATTTTAAAGAAAGGAATGCGGTAGAAATGCGGTTGTGGTAGAATACGAGATATTGGAAATTTATGAGAGAGGTTGAAGAGTTTGCTGATTTACAGGGAACTAAAATTTACGTCGCACATACAACAAAACATGTGACAGATTTTTATTAGTATTCATGTTTTTAATGGTTAAACAGGTTGATTTATTTTTAAACCCAAGCTTTCGCCTACTTGCCGTTGGCTTTACCGAGAGTTCCACAAAATAGCATAAATTGGAAAAACGAATACACGCTATATGATGAAACTATTTTACATGAATTCATAAAATTATCCTATATCAAAGATATCGCCAATCGTATCCAAGATCCAATGTCATGTCCAGTATTCCGATTGATATTGTTGATAAATGGGGCGTTTTTAGGCCCTCAACAATTTAAGTTTGATGAGTATGGGCGTGCCTAACTTTCTATGCACCCAAAAATCAGTCGCATCACACTATTTTTCAGAAAAGATTCGGATCTCAGGATCAGTTATAACCAGGAAATAATTCAGTAACTTGCAGGGAAGTTTTAGCAGTTATTCGTCAACTTTATTTATAAAGAATAATTTATTATTTTACAAAATTTAATAGCCAAAATGGCACAACGACAAATAGAAAAACTTGCTCAAGGCAAGGTAGAAAGGAGAGTAGTAGTAAGTGGGTTTGGTAGTAGTGGTGGAGCTCTGCTGCTCTTGGTGACGAGGATGACGATTGACGATGATGATTTTTGGGGTGTGAATTCTGCTGCTGCTGCTGGATGTGCTCAGCACATGTCTCCCAAATTTTAAAAACTGATTCCCTCCGCAGGTGTCGAGGCAAAATGTTACACCACCGTTCCAACACCCAAAAAGTAGCCAATTTTGCAATAGATATTGTTTGGGTTTTTGTGAATAAATATAGATTTTTTATTTATATTTTTACATAATTGGGAATTTAGAGAGAGTGTTATGTTATGTTATGTTTTTATTGCGGTATAAGTTTGGACCAGCATTTCTTAATTTGTAAAATCTACTTATTCGATGTTGCTTCCAATATATCTCACGCATTTACATCAGCTCCTAACGACTTGAAGTATTTCAGCGCTTCAGGGTTTCCACCTTCTGCTGCCAACTGCATAATATTTTGGCCTTTTTTGTTTTTGATATCCCATTTAACACCAGAGTCAACAAGCAGCTGTAGCTCATCTTTTGATTTTCCTTCTAATGCGGCTAAGAAAACCAAATTGTTGCCATTATCGTCGACTGCATGAATGTCAATTTTTTCGTTTACTAACCACGCAAGGGTTTCCGAAAAGATTGTGTCTGCATATGCAAGTCTTAGAAGTGGTGTGTTCCCGAACGTATCTCGCGCATTAACATCAGCTCCTAACGATTTGAAATATTTCAACGCTTCAGTGTTTCCACCTTCTGCTGCCAAATGCATGATACTATAACAATCTTTGTTTTCGATAATCCATTTAACACCAGTGTTCACAAGCAGCTGTAGCTCATCCTTTGATTTTCCCAGGAATGCGGCCAGGAAAACTAAAGTAAGGCCATTATTCTCGACTGCATGGAGGTCGACTTGTTCATTGAAAAACCATGCAAATGTTTCAGCGCAGAGCCTAAGCTACAAGGGTCGTAGAGGGAAGCCCTTGCCCGGGCCGGGACCCTCATAGGTGGTGATAGGGCCGGGCTTTTGCTGCCGTACCTACTGCTCAATATCAAAGCACAGCGACAAACCAGTGTTTAAATCATAATATACGTAACAGTAACTGAAATATACCATACGGACCATACGGAAACATATCTATTTGACTGAACACTAAAAATTGTAAGTCCGTGTAAGCCTCATCTAAGTTATTTAATTTTCCTTTTTTGCATTTGTAACTAAACTCAGTAATAAACTGTGACGTTTTTTAACTTTTATCGATGGCTCTTTAGTAGTAGCTTTCTGTCTGATGGAAAACTGACTTAAATAAACAGGAGGTTGATTCCGGATATTGTTAGAATGAGTGCTCTGGCAACTACTGAAATAGTTGTTTTTTTGGTGTTTTAAAAAAGTTGTTTTTTGGTGGTTTAAAATAGTTGTTTTAAAATGGTTGTTTTTTTGGTGGTTTAAAAAAGTTGTTATTTTCGTGTTTTAAAATAGTTGTTTTTTGTGTTTTAAAATAGTTGTTTTTTTGTGTTTTAAAATAGTTGTTTTTTTGTGTTTTAAAATAGTTGTTATTTGGTGGTTTAAAATAGTTGTTTTTTGGTGGTTTAAAATAGTTGTTATTTTCGTGTTTTAAAATAGTTGTTTTTTGTGTTTTAAAATAGTTGTTATTTTCGTGTTTCCATGGTGATGTTGGTAGGCATAAAGACGACATTGACCGCCAAAATAACATCTATATGGTTGATTCCAGATACAAAGCAAGCAAAAATCAAAACGTAGTAAAAGTGAAATGAGTTTTATCGTCTGAGTTGACAGTTATAGTACCATTTCTATTTAATAGGTAATGTTTACACATTGCATTCCAGAGACAAAGTGGCGCCACCAAACGCACTCCAAGCTAACGATTTATCAGTGGTTGGCTCTTTTGAATATCATAGTTAATGTTCTTCTAAAAATTGTGTCCGAGATATTGAAGAAATTACTTGATTTGCCAATAAACTCCTTTATTTAAATATACTCACGGGTCAAATCAATTCATAAGTCGAAAAAACCAACCAAGAAGAAGAAGGACCAAATACAAAATACTTATAGTAAATCGACTTTATATTAGGTACACTGGAAACAAAAAGTTCCGCTGTGCCTGCTACGAATACTTAAAGCATGTAGAGTTGAAATATAAATCAATAAATACATATATATTTCTTAATGAGTTAAGTGAAAATATTTTAGCGTGTAAAATTTTTAAACGTGGAAAATCTGTAATCGTTAGTTTGTAAAAGCGTGAGTTAAAAAATATTTTGTGTGACCTCCACTGGGTGGTGTTCTTTTATGTTTGTCAAATTTTAAATTACAATGTCGAGACACGTGGTCGCCTCACAAGTATCTCTTGTTAAAACAAAATTGCATACGAGTTCTATTTGGAGGAAATTGTTAACGATTATATAAATAGGGCGCAATAAATTAAACAATACTCGGAAGAATTGCTATTAAATCCTTTGCTCACATTAGCTTATATTAGCTGTGCAATTACCTAAGTAGTCTGTCGATATCATAACAGGCATTTTTGTGTTAGCAGCAAGTATGTACCAAAAATGTAAACCACGTTTAAAATAATTTGCATTGTAATTTTTTTCAAGGCGTTTCTTCATATTGGAACTTTTTCAAGTAGAGTTAAGTTTTTGCCCGGGCCGGGACTTTTCTAGCTTAGGTACTGTTTCAGCGAAGTTTGTTTTTGCAAGCGCCAGCCGAAAAAGTGGTGTGTACCCAAGCTTATCTCGCGCATTTACATCAGCTCCTAAGGATTTGATTATATTTCCACGCATCAGTGTTTCCACCCACTGCAGCCAAATGCATGATATTCTCACAATTTTTGTTTTCAATATCCCATTTAACACCGGTGTTAACAAGTAGCTGTAGCTCATCTTTTGATTTTCCATTCAATGCAGCCAAGAACACCAAATTATTGCCATCGTTGTCGACTGCATGGAGGTCGAACTGTTGGATTACAAACCATGTAAGTTTTTTTGCAAAGTTTTCCTTTGCATGTGCAAGCCGTAGAAGCGGTGTATATCCATTGACGTCCTTTGCTTCGAAATCAGCTTTCAGTAGTTTTAATTTCTTTATTTGCTGAACTCCTCGAGTTTCTACGGCCTTATGCGTCAATGTGCTATCATCAATGTCAAGTTTTAAATCAATGTTGTGTTTGAACTCGCTGATTCGAGTTAAAGGCACTTCCAAATCATTGAGCACATCTGTTAGTAGGGCATTGTCCAGAATTTCCAATGCCCCAGTTTGCCTTGTCTGCTCTAACGCATCCTTTAATATGTAGAAGCAGTTTTTGCGCGTGACAAGAATTTCATAAAAATGTCTTGACTTTTCCACAGGTACTGGATATTTGTAGACCTAATACATGACGAATTATAGTTATAAGAGACTAGAACGCTATTTTTGCAGAACGGCGAGTAAATATTCTTACCAGCTCTTGCTCTTCGTATTCAGCTAAAGCTCCAGCTTTCTGAATGATGGAAAGAAATACTACATTACAACTTGTTAATAGGATTAGCTTTGGTAGGTTGTCCAGAATGTGTCGTCTTTGCCAGTCCTCCGCTTCATCCGAGAAAAGCGTTAAATGCCTTATGTTTATTTGTGGAAAGCTGGCAAACATTGTTTATCCTTTTTAGCCAACTAAATATACAAAAAACCATATCGAGTTTTGTAATTTTGTCTTTGATATTTTAAATTTTATGCAAGCCAAAACCAATTCACAATTGGACCTGAATTGTGTGAACTACCTGATAACTGATAAATACTACCGCAGTAGTTTAACATTAAAGATAAGGGTTTGCCTGCATTTTTGTAATCGTAGTTACGATACGCTGAGCATAATTGATAAGCTAGGAGAACGAAATCAGCACGGAAAATGTTCACTTATAAAATTCTGAATTGGAATTAAGTCTATATGTGTAATTTATCTACACTACATTTTCAGGTAAAAGGACCTGGTTTAGATTTGAACAGAGACTTGGTGATCAGGCAAAACTTTATTTGTTGAGCGTCGTGAACCCCATATTATTAACATATCTTATTAGTAGGTTCTAAATAAGGTTATATAAAATGTATATTTTAAATTTTTGGCCTTTAGTTGTAAAGCACATAGCACAACCACATGAGCTGCGTCTAGAGGCATTGGCAAAACCATCAGATAAACTGCCAAATTTACAAAATATTTGAACTTGAAATTTTTTGTTACCTATGCAGTTGAGATGTTAGTTGAGCTTACGTCTCTACGGACAATACCCTTCCAAATACTATCGCAAAGTCGTGTTTTTAGTTTTGGTGCGCATGTATATTTTAGTAGTAAATTTCTGAAAAAATATTCAACACAAATTCCACGGTATAATGTTTGCACTTCATCACCAAACTATAGAAAGTAATGTGTGATACGAACGAATTTTATCTCTATGGGTTTCTCAAATTGATAAGTAGCAAAATCAAGCACATTTTGGACAAGATAAACCAACCTGATCAACATATAGCTTCTCTATTAAAACAAAGTATCTATATATACTGGTATCAGGCACATAGAAATACAAAAAAATACAGATAGTCAACGCTTGTCATAAAATCTCAAATGCGTCATTGGGAACTGCGCAGAAAAATTGCTGGACTCATCAGATAAAAGGTGTGTATTTGAGTGTAAAACTGTTGGCCATGGTTGTTTGTTATGCACACAATATATACCTTACACCTCATATAATGTGTTTTATGCTCTCTTATCTACTTTATGATATCTATAAGCAGCATATACCAACACTTATGGTTGTGATCTTTGATGTGTATTAGCACAATACTAACTGTCTGATTTTGTCATGCCGCTGTAAGAAATAGCCGAGCCAATGCAGTAACGAGGCGAAATTGCTACGTGTAGAAAATCAAACGCTTACAGAAAAGGTTGTTGAAAAGTTACATGAAAAATTCAGGATAAGGAAGTATTTCCGAAGTAAATATATTCTTCTTATTGTCTCAAAAAAACTTATATGAAGTTTGATAAACAAGTTAGCAGTTTTTACTAGTACTTCTCGGTTTTGGAGAATGTGTCGTCTAATAAAGTTACTTTGAAGATTCGCATTCATACAGTTATTAGCTAAAATATTCACAAATGATAACAATGGAGAGCAATCCCGTCAGAGTCAACTCATAAATGTCTAATTAAAGGTTTAATTTTATAAAATTAATTACTTTGTTAAAGAAAATTGAAATTTGTAGCTTATTATAATCAATTTAGCTAATTTATTTTTCAACTTTTCCTCATTACACAAATATCAGTGTAATTTAAAGTTTAACTTATTCAACTAACCCGATTCCACGAAGTCTGACATTTTACTTTCATAATTACTCGGACTAGAGAGTTATTTGAGGGCAATTTGACATTTTTTCAAGGGTAAATCTAACCGACGAAGAAAGTATTAGTTTATTCCACTCTGATTGCCGCAGGTATTGCGAAACATTTTCTGCCTTTTAGCATTTTTCTTATACATTTTACAGAAGCGTACTAGAAATGGATAGTCCGTTTCTATTCAACTCAATACGTCTCTACAAACGCATGTTTTATATTGTTTTGCGACACAAACCACCCATCCAACTAGATAATAACGCCGAATTTGTTGAAATACAAACCAATATGAAAGAACTGCTATTATTTTACATACACTATGTTTGCTCAACAGCAGTTTACTGGTGTTTTATAATTCTTTGCATTTACAAACATCAAGACGAAAAGGCACTGCCTGTATATCTAGTATTTTTGTATAGTTTGGGAGTAATACTCGACGTATTTTTTGTAAGCGTAGTCTGCCTATTCCTCTGTTGGGAAGTTAAAACTTCACAACAATGCTACAATAGTTTTGTAAAACTTTATAAACTTCTAAATTCAAAACCTGCACATAACAAGGCGGTCACTAGCACATGGTGCTTACTACAAGCAGGTATGGTGTTGTAGCCTTACAAATATTCAAAAACACTTAAAACATTGTTTATTTTATTTCCAGAGTTCCGAAAAATCCAGCAAAAGAAAAAATGCGACAGGGTGGGAATCATTCTGTTCTTGTGTGCAATGTTTGGAATGGTCCTTATTTGGTCATCAATTACTATATGCTTAATCAATAAGTTAGATGGAAGTTACAACATTCTTGAATGGTATTTTCCGGCATTGCTTGAACATTTTGTTTTAAAATATTTTGGATACCTTTTACGTTATTTATGGGTACACTATTGGTACATTCAAAAATTCGAGTTGTTGTTTTTTGTACTTCCTCTTCCAGTTTTTACATGCAAGCATTCGCATTTTGGTTGCGTTAAAGGATCAAAGACTAACTGAAAATACATTTTTATATCAGAATCAATTACATTGCATTTATGGTGTAGGCGAACATGTGTTAAGAAAGATAGCAACATTGGGAATGCTTGGTGTTTTTGTCATAATGGTTGTTTTAAATTCATTTATTCTCTTAATAGGAAAATATCTCTCGGTTGAATCTTACTTACTGCTATGCACTGTTTTGTTCGTAGTTTATCTTTTCTTCTGGCAAACTGCTCCACAGCTAGTAAACATTACTGAACTGACAGCTCAACTAATTCAGAAATGGAAACAGGATATATGCCAGAACCAGAAGAAATATTTTAAACGTTTCTGGATACGCCGACTTGCGTCAAAACAGGCTTTAAGAATTCCATATGCAAATACAAAATTTGAAAGAGAAACAACATTTAATTTTCTTAATACGGTGGCTGACTACTCCATCAATTTGACGCTTGTATTGAAATAAAAGAAATCAAGATTTCTTTTACAAAATGGTTTAGAATATGATTTTTCGATGTGTTGGATTGTAGAATTTGTGAAGTTATGCTAATACTAATGTAACTGGAAATCCAGAAAGGCATGTTGCAATGGAGTGGGAAATTGTGTTATACATATATTTATAATCAATTCAGCGCTAGTTGTATTCATGGGGGAATATCTGGTCCTGTTTTCTAATTGAAATTCATTGGATTCATTTGTATAAACATGAATTATACTGCTGATTACTACAAAAACCAACATAAATACAAAATAATATGCAATGTTGCTAATTATTTCATTTTGCAAACTTGCACGCTATAACCTGTGTATATTTTAGTTACAAGTGAGTGTGAGTGCAGAGGTAGGTAGTTTGTAAGGTACTAGTCTAGCGTCTTACAACAAAAGGATTAGACGGTACTCAAAATTACCGTCTACATGGTGTCAAGGCTTCACAATTGAAACGAACTTGACACACATACGTTCTACAATTTAACCTTAAGGAGTACACTCCAATAAAATCATGTATTTTTTTTACAAAATTTACGAATATTTTAAACCTTACATATTTTTAAGGTCATAACAACAATCTAATACGCAATTAATAAGTACTCAACATGCATGTAGACAGTAATTCATTTCAGTTCACGTTCGATATGAATACGTAAAAATATCTACAAATACAAAGGGCAAAACTAAATAAGCCTGAATCCTACTGTTTTAAATCTTCAGTCCATTCTTTAACAAATACGTGATTCGGCGTAGTGTATTGTTTGTGTACATGTTACTTCGTTGCAGCAAAATATCCAAATCCAAGGCTTTGCAACAATCCCAACGAACACATTTCTTAAGTACCTAAATTGACAAGTAAGCTGACTGCAGAAACCTCTTTACTCACAAAGCCGAGTGTTATTTTTAACCGTTTTGCAAAGTAAACAAGGAAAAATGAAGCAAGGAAAATTATATTTAAAAAGGTTTTCGACAATCACATCAAGGCTTACTTACAATTTAATAGACCTTCTTGCTCTTGCTCGTCAGTGTTGAGTATAAAAGCCGTATTTTTTCTTCTAGCAAATCATTCTATAACCGTTTTGGTAATAAGCAGGAACTTTAGCATTTCCATTTAACTGCATTTCAAAACCCTCAACTCAAACCATGTCGGCAAAAGGCAGAGTATCCGTTTTCATACTGCTTAAGTTCCTACTTCTGCTACTGGTTTTCTTGGCCAACGCAAAAACATCCGCCATTGTTTCAGAGGAAGGACGCACTCAACAGGTCAGAAGAGACGTGGCTGACGCAGCGGCGTTGATGTCAAGCTTACCATCTGGAAACCAGTTAGTGCTCAACGGAACCGAACTCAGAGCTGCATGCAGAGGGTCTTGTATTCTTGAAGAAGGCTGTCATGCTACTAAATGTTTTTGTAAGTGTAAAATTTTGAAATTGTCATTCAAACAAGGATTCATGAATAAAACCTGAAGACGATTTTAATAATCATACTATTTTGTTTGTTAACGCAGGTGCTGAAACTGGTTTTGGCCTTGGTGAATGCCGCCCAGCTAGAGAGTAGACAAACTGATAATACATAATTTAGACTTTTCAAAAATATTTGGATTAAATTTTATTGTATTTTCAATTTATCATTCTAAAACTAAGGCGTCGTCCATTAATGACGTCACTTTAAAAAACCGATTTTTCGAGTGACCCACTGACCCCTGTCACTATTTTATAACATTAAAGGATAAGGCACTTAACATAGGCCGTCACCTTTTAACACGAGTGACCCACCGACCCCTAAAAGTGGTGTCATTAATGGATGACGCCTAATATTAGCAGTTTTCAAGAAACAACGGTTTTTTCAACTTCGTTCCTTAAAACAATTTTACCAGTTTTATACACCTATTCTTTGTTTAATGCACAAACTTGCTCATATATTTTGCCAATACCAAGTATATACTTTGCATTCCTAGCGCATTCTTTCCAAATATTTCAAGTCTAACATCTTGGGTCTTAGCACGTGACGACGTTAAGATTTTCTGCAAATGCTGACTTCTAATAAGTGCATTGCACCTTCAAAAGCACTCCAAAACTCTACATTTTTTAAAATTTAACATCAGAAATCTGTATATGTAGTTTGCTCTCATAAACGATTGTGTAAGATTTAAATAATTCCACCTGAAATCTAAATAATTGTCTTGTGTATAAAAGTACCAGCAAATCCATTGAGTAATCAATCACTACATTCAAAAACTAACCTGCAGTTTCTCTTATAAATTTATTTTATGCGTATGGTGTTGTACAAAGTTGAACTGATTTAGTCCTTCGTACCCAAAATCGTCTAAAAAGTTCCTCGTTGCGCAAATCCCGTTTCTATTTCTGAATTGTTAAAATGCTCAAATCCGTAAACTTTGGCGTTTGTGGGGCTGTTGGCCCAAAGGAAACATATATAACCATTATTAAAGTGCAGAAATTATTAAATGAACCCCAGTCGGAAGCTTGTTTTCCAATAAGAACATAACTGAATTGAAAAAAACCTCCAAGACAAAAAACTGAATAGCATAGCTCTACTTAGCAATCTAACTACTGTATTGTTAGCGCGCATTGCAGCTGGTTTTGCAGCTGAAATGTATTTTCATTAGGCTTGCTCTTCATTCTAAACTTTCAGCGGGTTTTCCTTTCTGCAAAGGCTTACGTGCAGACGAAAAGGAGAAAGGTAGACAATGCCCAGCTCAAACCTAGAACTAAGGCTTAGCCCTGTTTCTAGTGCTTTACATACAAAGGAAAACCTTTCTCTTTTACGAATGCATCTAAGCCTGTGCAAAATGGGAAGACCGCTGAAAGTTTAGAGTGAAGTGCAGCGTAGCTTTATGCACATTGTAAAATGATTTCCATATTGCAAGAATTTGAAGCAAACCATAGAATTTTTATGATTTAATACCATGTTTAGTACCCTCTGAGATGTGAGAATAAATCTATATATATCTATATATGTATGTAAATCTATATATGTAGCTTCATTTAAATATTTCTATCAAGCAAAACATATTTCTGATCTCAGCATCCAAAATCTACACATTCAAAATATATGTAAAACATTATATATAAAAAAATGTCTATTGTTATTTTAGCATTTAGTGGTTATTATTCTGGGTTTTTAACAGTTACGCTTAAACATATGTAAACGCCAGACATGTACAAAAGTCCTGTCATATAGCTTGCACGTCAAAATTATTCCATTAATAGGATATTGATTCTAAAGGGCAATTTTCTTGTTGCTTCTAATATTGTTCGTCACGGTAGTAATTAAAATGGTATGCCTTACGAAAACAGGATATTAATTATGAACTAGACAGCAACAATATATTATTTTGCCATGTTTGCCTGGCTCAAGTGGAATAAACAAGCTTATCTCATTAATATCATTGTTCATGATTAACCAAAAATTGATTTGTCTGTCACCAACATCAGAAACATAAAAAGCGTTTAAAAGCTCCTTTATGTGAGCTATTTTAGAAAACATTCAAGCGTAGTGTTTCAGTTTTTCAATATGGCCAACTTAAATTTATCAAAACTGTTTATACTTGTACAAGTTGTTTCTTTATCTTTGCAAATGCACCCGCCAAGCAAAAGCATTACCACGTACATTAACAACATACCCAATTGCAACATATTTTTGATAAATTTCAAAGGACTGCAAATTAATGCCAGAATCAGAAACCCTCTTGTACTTTTAAAATACGCCTACGATTACGAAATTGGAGTTGTGGTTCCCGTTGAGTACTTAACAAAAAGTAATGCCTCATATTGGATAGAAAATCGAAATACTACTGGAAACAAGCTAAAAGGAATTCTGGATAGCAAACTTGTTTGGCCTAGACGGCGGGAGAGCTGTAAAGTTGTCTTTTATTTTATACCTCCTTCCTTGGAGGAAGACAGAAGCTTGTACTGGAAGCATAAAACACTTGGCTGGCTAAATGAAGAACCTTTTCGCATCAACATAGGTGGCAACATATACTCGGCGTTGTACAAAAGTAATGTGGTAGTAACAGAGCCACAATACTTTATTCTAGTAACACGTCTAATCGGAAGTCCCCGCTACAACGATCAAATTTACAAGTTCTGGGCCAATTCATTATTTGATACATTTTGGGTATCTGCTTATTACCGGAATTACATGGTTTGGGACATAGATGCGTACAAACAATCGGCAGACGTGGAAAAATTTCGGGTGTCGGAAATGTTTGTGATTTGTTTCAACTGCAAGTCATGTTCTCCTACAAGCCTACTCAGCATTGAGCCCAGGTTTAAAATTGAAAGCGCTTCAAGATTTGAAAACCACCTGAAGAAAACATTGAAACCACCTCCATCGCTCAATATGAGGATGTTGGGCGACCTACGAACAGAATACCACAGCCAAAAAATTTCACGTTTAAGACTTCTCCAGACCATTCACACGGTTGGAAAATGGACAGTGGATGAACTCTTGGGCTTTGTGGATCTTTTTTACATTTCAGCTTTTCTTACAGAAAACGTTACTCTTTATGTTGCTCCAGATGATATTGACTATGAAGAGCGGCTGTCTGTTTACAAGAAAAACTTGTGTGGCCCCAGGGAACACCTTCAGAAAAAGTTATTATGTCTTTTAACTCCAGATATAAAACACTCTATGTTCAGACTTCAGCTACCTGCACTTGACTTTCGGCGCACAAAGCTTCTCATTGTCAGCTGCCATTTTAAACAACTGCACTGGACTAACAAACTAACCAAGCTCGTGGACACATGTGATATTTACATTTGGATTTGTATAATGGCAGCAATTTTGGCAAATGCGGTATTAGTGTACAATATATGGAATCAGCAGACTAATTGTCGTGTGGAAATAGGAAACTTAA
>JAIQCH010000140.1:0-24040 GCA_029691765.1 Entomobrya proxima
CTTGCCAGGTCCGTGCTTTATATACATGTTATGCGGTGTGGTTGCATTTTCATATGCGCATTGTGCTCTGGGGCAGTGAGAGGCATGTCTGGAGGCAAATCTTCGGTTCAAAGTCTCAGCAGACTCAGAGAGGCTTTTGTTTTGAGAGTTCTTCAAGGACGAAGAACAGAGGATTTTCCTCTCATTCTCAATTCTCTTTTTGTACTGTTCAGTTCATTTATTTTTGGTTACTTTCTATCCTGGGTCCTTAGCCTTTTGTCCGAGGAACATTTCCAGGAAATATTGAAACCATTGGTGGTAAGTGGTGACCAGTCTTGGGTTGCCCCAAAATTGTAATTTTCTCAATATTCATCTCAAGCCTATGCATTCAGCATAGCAGTGATGAGAGGATCCCTTTTAGGATCAAAATAATAATTTAGGTTTGTTCTGTAGTTTTAATTCCTATCGGAATTCCATTTGGCCTTCCAATTTTCTGGCTACTTTGGGTCCCTCTTGGATTCGCTGTCCCGACATCGTGGTCCAGCTCATCAGGATTACCAAAGTAATTAGTTTTTAAGTTAATTAAGTTACAAAATTAGTTTCTAAGTGTAATTGTGTCAAAGTCAATTCTGATTGCTGACATTCAGTCAGAGATTCAGAATTGTCACTCTGGGTAATCGGCCTTTATTCAGAGGGTTTCTGATTTCTTGGAGATTAGGTAGTTTTATTCTTTACGTTCCTATTCAAGGAATAAAGAATGCACTGCCAGTGTATTTTAGTTAATGGATAAGTGAGTAGAATTTTGAGTGCACTCACGCAGTTCTTAATTATTTACCTGCGTATCAAAGTAATTAATTAGTTTATCTCATGCACAATTTAATTGGTTTGTGTGTGAGCAATTTGTGAGATATAGTGAGATAACCTGATAAATCTTGCGTAACGTATTTACTGACTAAATAAATAAATTCAGTTCTTTAGTAATTAAATCTTTGCTGGGTTTTCAAATCCTCTTATCATTTATTGGGAAGTCAAATCTTTCGTTAATTGGGTTAAAATAGCAAGATATTCAATCCAACGCTATTTTGGAGATTTTACCCCGTGGGAATGTTTTAATAAAGGGATGTAGGAAAGCTAATTTTCTGCGCACACCTCCCACAAGGACCACAACCGCATAACCTAACCCTTTCACGTGGCGATCCTGACCTTTTCGTTTTTAAAGCGAGTTTCGAACCTATAGTCAGCAGAGTAAGCAAACAATTTCAGGTTTACAAATATTGCTCACTTAAAAACTCACAAATTGTTCATACAGAAAAAAAATCAGGGCAGTTTTAGAGTTGAGAATAATATAAAACACCACTGGTTTCGGATTTGTGTAAAGTGATCAACTTACGCCAGCATAGCAGTTAATCACCTTTTGGTTACTAGGTCGGAAGGTATAATTAAGGCTTTTACCTGGTTTTGATGACGTTGGATGTCAAACGGTCATTATTATTTTGGGTAAACAGTATACAAATATAGTTTTAAATGTGGAAAGTTATACTAGGTCACGAATCCTGGTTTCTCCAGTTTGTTCTTAATAGCCCTGCTGGTGAGTATAATAAAAACCCACTTCAGTCAGTATATAAACTCCAAGAAACAAATAATTTTCCTTTACTTGGAAATATTCGGGTACAAAAAGTTTTCCAAGATAAATTTGATAGGCTTCACTTCTTTACATTGTCCAGCCAGACAATAATAACTGAATTTTGCGACCAAAACAATATTGGTACTTTGTCTACGGCGTGGGTGACAGACATTAGGTTTGAGTTCTACAAGGTGCGTAAATTCTTTTTCAAAGACCCACACGCTTCACTTCATCATATTGTGTATTGTCTTCCTCATCACCTGGTTTTATCAGCTCCACGTAACAAAGCTTGAGTAAATGCCAACTAGGGACAAAGCAAGAAAGTCGCGAATCTGGACTCCAGCTCATTTGCTAAATTCCAGACTGCGACAGCAAGTTGAAGGTAGGGCAGAAATACAAGGATCATCGGCATCATTGTATCACACGCCACAAGGTGAAAATCACACCATGCAAAACGGTGACAGTAATTTTCAGCGTCCTGACGCTCATAATTCTGGTCCACCGTCGTCCCCCCAAACTCACCCAAGAGCAGATAATCCCAATCAGATTTATGGTGCACATGTTTCTGCACCACAATTCAGCGGGTTACGAAATGCACCGGATACCCCCCACACTAGCACTAGGGATCAAGCCATTCATCAGGCTAGACAGCTGGCACGTGAAATGCAACAGCACCAAGGTTTTCGAGCCTATGCGCAAGAACAAAGCTCAAGACCACCTAGTCCTTCTGAAGAAGAACGGCAAAGACTTCTGCAAGAACAGGAGCAAAATCGACATGCAGAAAGAGAACGCCAGTTTATACAGAACAGACAAAGGGATATTAGTGTTGTTCTACAGAACGAACCAGAGGTACCAAATAACCCCCCTGCAGCTGATCCCCCTCAAAACCAACAAAACGATAATCACGAATATGAAGCTAATTTTGCACAATACATGAGACAAATGGAAGATTTCTTAGACCGACGTTTGAGAGAACTCCAGTTTCAAGATAATGGAAATCGTCAGGCCATTCAACAGCAACAACGAGATATTGTTCGTGATTGCGAATGCAATCACGTTGCTCGAGAAAGTCAATTTCAAATCAGGGAGCGTTGCAGCCTACCGCAACAACCAGTCCTGGATCAAAGACAGAGGAATGTGCCCACTAGCTTTCCCGAGCCCATCCAACCCCCACCTAGATATCACAACACCTTCCCGTCATCAAGCACTCCCCATTTTTCTAGCAATAATGGAAATAGTTTTCCATCAAGTACGATCACAAATCATCCCGATTATAGCAAGAACGGTGGAAACAGTTTTCGATGTATGCCAAACTCAAATCAACGTTTTCCTGATTATGGTAACGGTGTACACAATATTCCTTTAAGTGTACCGAGCATTCAGCAAGGTTTTTATGATTTTAGTCAGGCTAACGGTACACAACAAACAGTACCAAGTGCACAACAAGGCTTTGCTAATTTAATGAATCGGTCAAATGGTGTGCAACAAAACCCACAAAATGTACAGCAGTGTTATCCTGATTTTGTAAGTCAGGTCACTGGTACACAATCTAGCGTACCACAAGGCTTTTCTGATTTAAGAAGTCGGACAAATGCTGTGCAACAAAACACACAAAGTGTACAACAAAGTTATCCTGATTTTGTAAGTCAGGTCACTGGTACACAATCCCGGGTACAACTAGGCTATTCTGATTTCGGTAATCAAGCAAATGGTGTACAACAAAACGCACAAAATGTACAGCAAGGTTTCTCTGAATATGGTAGTCACGACATTGGTGCAATATCAAATGCACATGGTTTCCAACAACGGCATCCTGATTTTGTAAACCCATACGCGCAGCCAACTCAAATCTCAGGGTGTAATTACCGTGTGAATAATCAAAGACCAGCAACAAGTCTAAATGACCGCAGTAGTCAAGTCAATAACAATTCAAACAATATTTCCAACAGATCCCATATTAAAACCTTGGATATTCCAAAGTATTGTGGGAGAAAAGACAAAAAGTCTCCGTACGACTTCCTGGCGGAACTCGAACGTTATGAGCAGGCTACAAGCTGTGGTTACCATTATCTTCTTCACAAAATTGTGCCAGTAGCACTGGAAGAAGAGGCTGCTACTTGGTTTAGGGTAGAATCAGAGATTGAACCTTTTACCGGCTGGTTGGAGTTTAGAAAGCGACTTCGTGCCACATTTCAACCGGCCGATTACTATGAACGGTTAGATATTGAACTCAAGAAAAGAACGCAAGGTCCTGAAGAGGAAATGACGACGTATATATTAAATATAATTGAGTTTTTCCGACGGCTTGAGACCCCATTTACGCCGCAAGATATTATCAAAACCGTTGCACGTCAAATGCATCCTGACTATTTTCCTCTTATGCGAAACATTCATTCATTCACAACATTAGCTGAACTGCGTAATGCGGCGGCAGAGGCAGAGCAGTCCATTTTGAGAACAAGGCAATATAAACCTCCAAGCTCACACTGTGTTGAGCCCTCTTTAGGGTATCGTCCAGTCCACAATGAGATTGGGGGTCAAATAGAAATTAGGGAACGTAAAAACAGCTTTGACAAAGGATACCGGTCAAGTAATTATCAGAGTAGGGAAAAACAAGTCTCGTTTAACTTGCCACCTCAAACAGATAGACCCGCCACGCAGTCCCAGTCACCCGTTTCATCTTCAGTGAGCAATTCGTCATCTCCAGGTCGCAGAAGTAGTTCACCTGGACGAAACGTAACGTGCTTTCACTGCGGTGAGGCTGGTCACATTGCTCCGCATTGTCCGAAAAAGCAACAAATTAAGCCTTCGGGAAACGTGTAATCCCCGGGTTATCTAATATAATGGTTGACCCGGGGAATCTGTGTTTTGCTGATTCGAAGAAAAACAAAATAGCTAGAGACATGTGGGAGGATTCGTTGGATCTAGAGTTTTTATTTGATTCATTACCAAGTAAGACAGACAACGACTTGTCGACAGTAAATTATGAACCATTAAGCTGGTTCATTGAAAATGATGCTCTTGCGGTGTTTGCTATTTCAGACGTAGACATTCGACGAAAGTATTTTAAAGTTCCATATATAAAAGTAAACCTTTTTGATGCAGAGTGGACGGCGCTGCTAGATTGTGGCAGTCCTGTTTCAATTCTAGGCGATGAATTAATCAAAATAATTAAAAACCGAAACATGAAAGTAAACACGGGTGTTCGCTCAATACAAGCTTTATGTGGAGATCCCGTCTTATGTGATTCAGTTTCTGCAACAATAAAATACGAAGTTCGTAAGAAAAGACACACTTTCCTTTTATTACCGGGGATTCTGAAATATGTAATATTAGGTAGAGATTTTATTGGAAGTGAGGATATCTCAATTTCCATCAGTAAAGGAGGATGGTCAGTTGGCAGTAGTGTTGACAATGTATTTCCCTTCGTAGATTGTCCGGATTCTTTCCTGAATCTAGAAAACGGCGAAGTAAACCGTTTAGTTAACGAGTACATGACGTCTGGAAATAGTCTAGCAGCTTCCTTAGCATTCGTCGATGACGATGATCCGTTAGAAACCTTTCCAATATACGATCTAAGTTTAGAAAAGGAAGAGGAAGATATCGAAGCTGATTTAGTTTCGCTGTTCCCAGATACGCAAGACAGCGAACTAAAGGAATTTAAAATCCCAGATAGAGTCACAGAAGTGCAAAGAGAACAGTTATGTAGTTTAATAATGGAGTTTAGGTGTATCTTCTCTAGAAAACCGGGACATTGTACCAAATATATCCACAAAATCCCGACTGGGGACAATCCTCCAGTTACTTGTAGGTACAGGACAATGAGCCCAACGAGGCGTAAACATTACGATGAGTGTTTTGATGAGTTACTTGAGCACAACATAATAGAAAAATCATTTTCGCCTTGGAGCAGTCCGTCTTTCATATTACCAAAGCCTGATGGTAGCTGGCGTTTCATCTGTGATTTTAAGGAAGTTAATAAAAAAACCACTCCTGACAAATACCCTATGTTGCCAATTGAAGAGGTACTAGCACACCTTGGTGGAGCAGAATGGTTTAGCACCTTTGATGCATGTAAAGGTTTCTTCCAAATCGAAGTTGCGGAAGAGGATCGACCAAAGACTAGTTTTCTCTCACACAGGGGGCTTTATCAATTTCGAAGGTTGCCAATGGGCTTGATTTCTGCTCCGGCTACCTACCAACGCGTAATGGATGAAGTGCTTGAAGAACTTAAGTATAAAAGCGCATTTGCGTACGTAGATGACGTGATTTCGTATTCACGTGGATGCTTTGACAATCACCTGGCCGATTTAAGGGCACTTTTTGTAAAGATAAAGGAGTCAGGCCTCACATTACATCCACGAAAGGTACAGCTTTGTAGACAAAAACTTTTATATTTGGGATACCTGATAGAACCAGGCAGTGTTCGTCCTAGCCCCGCCAAGGTAATCAAGATACGAAACTATCCAAGACCACGTACAGTCACACATATAAGGAAGTTTCTTGGGTTATTGCAGTATTACCGGAAGCATGTAGAAGGATTTTCAGAGAAATCAAGGGCACTTTGCCATTTGCTAAAGGAAGATGTTCCTTTTGTTTGGTCGAAGTCTTGTCAAGAAGAATTCGATAACTTGAAAGAGGAAATAATAAAACTTCCAGAATTGAAATTACCAGATTTGAATGTACCGTTCATCCTGACAACCGACGCTTCATACATAAGTCTGGCTGCAATTCTATCGCAGGAGCATGACGGGACAAGATATCCAATATGGTTTGCTAGTCGCACCCTTAAGCCCGCTGAGCGTAATTACTCAGCTAGTGAAATAGAGTTATCAGCAGTCATATATGCTGTAAACAAATTCCGACCTTACATAGAGGCAACAAAGTTTTATTTAGAAACAGATCACTCTGCTCTGAAATGGTTAATGAATGCCAAAAATCCGACCGGAAGACTTGCTCGTTGGTTGGTCACGCTGCAAGAGTTTGACTTTGAGATTGTGTATAAACCCGGTACCAGTTTGGCAATAAAGGCCGTAGACGCTCTGTCACGAGCAGAGGAGGTGATGTTAATTCACACGGACGATCTTTCAGTAGATCGTGCAACAATCATATGTGAACAAGAGAAAGACGAGTTTCTATCTAAATTGAAAATGCATTTAACCAATGACTCAAACTTGGAGAAAGACGGCAGGGTTGCAGCACATGCTGAAAGAGCTTACATAACAGAAGATAATCTGATCATGCGGTATGTAGGAGCTTTAGAAAAGTGTTGGAAACCGGAAGAGACTGATTATGTCATATGGTTGCCGGAGTCCCTTAGAAAAGAGGTAATCACATATTTTCATTCTGATCCGTTAGCCGGCCACGCGGGTCGAACAAAGACTTATAAGCGTTTGGAAGAACGTGTTTACTGGTACGGCATGTCAAGAGACGTGGCGAATTTTGTTCGAAGCTGCAGTGTTTGTGCTACAGTCAAGCCGTCAAAGTTACCTCCGGTGCCACGTACGACCTTTTCACCGGATGTGCCGTGGCAGTGTGTCAGTATAGATCTAATGGGACCCTATGTACGAAGTTCTAAGCAGTCAAAAGCTTTGTTTGTGGTTATGGATATGTTTACACGATATGTAGAATTGTTCCCCGTTCGAGAACCCAAGGTGCAAAAGCTAATAAAATGTCTCGATCAAGTTTTTAAACGTTGGGGCTATGCGGAGACTTTATTAAGTGACAACGGGCCGCAGTTCATTTCAAAAGTGTACAAAGACTATTGCGAATGCTGTGGTATTCGGGTATTTCACATTTCCCCATACAATCCACAAGCAAACCCTACCGAACGTATGAATCAAACCGTAAAGTCAATGATTCGCTCTTTCATGTCCAGCAACAATGACTGGGATAAATACATTGACGAAATCGCTTTCGCAATTAACACGTCAGTTTCGGAAACGACAAAATATACACCTGCGTATTTAAACACACTTCGAGAACCCCGAACTCCGTTTGACAATAAGGTAGGCATAATACAACCCAAAGTGAAGGATGTAAAAGAACTGGTGGATCGAATGAAGAAAGTATATGATTTGGCCAGGGGTAATATCTTAATTAGTCAGGACAAAGGACTAAAATATTGTAATCAGGGAACAAAGACCCGAAACTTTGATGTTGGCCAGCGTGTCTGGAAGCTTACTCATTTTCTCTCTGATGCATTTAAAGGTATTTCGGCCGGGTTACGCCCGAAAAAGGATGGACCTTATGTAATCGAGATAAAACACTCACAGAATATTTACACAATAAAACATGAAGATACAGACGTTGTTATAGAGCGGGTTCATGCAAACCAACTCTTTGCGGTTGCATAATTTTTTTAGACAATTGAAGACAGTACAAAGACCGTAATATTGAAGGAAAAGATATCAATACCCGGTAATACTGAGTTACAGGTGGTTTAATACTCATAATATTGAAGTATAATTTATCAAGTTTGGTAATATTGAGACTATTATAGTTTCATGCGATAATATCTTAATATTATGGAGTATTATGAAATATTATGGGGTTATATCTCAATATTATAAAATATTATGGAATATTATGGGGTAAAATCTTAATATTATTGAATATTATGGAGTATTATGAAATACTATGGGGTAATATCTTAATATTATGGAGTATTATGGAATATTATGGGCTAAAATCTTAATATTATGGAGTATTATGGAATATTATGGGGTAGTATCTTAATATTATGGAGTATTATGGGATATTATGGAATATTATGGAATATTATGGTGTAATATCTTAATATTATGGGATATTATGGAATATTATGATATATTATGGAATATTATGGGGTAATATCTTAATATTATGGAGTATTATGGAATATTATGGGGTAATATCTTAATATTATGGAGTATTATGGAATATTATGGGGTAATATCTTAATATTATGGAGTATTATGCAATATCATGAACAATTATTGAATATTATGGGCTAATATCTGAATTATTTCCAATATTACGGAAGCAAATGCGGATTACTTTAGAATATTATAACTTTAGAAAGCTGTATTACGCGCTATTTTGGATTATTATGGGATAATAGGAAAATAAAAGAAACTTTAAATGTAAATTGTAAACTTATTTAGACTTCTTCTTTTAAATTCATAGATGTTTCGATCTACTTCTCCTACAAATTCCTTATATGGAGGAGTTCCTAGAAATGTCATTCCAATTCCTCCTCTTCCAACCAAATTTACGGCTTCGGTGCCGTTTCAGCAGAAACATGATCAAGTTAGTAGTGGGTGGGGCTCCCTGCCTGCTTGTTCTCTGCCTGAGAACGGAATGCCAAAGAAAAAAGCAAAAATGTGTAAGAAATTCAGAAGTTCAAAGGCACATGGTTTCGTAAATATAGCCCCTAAACCTGGACAAGTGGGCGAATCCATAAGTTGCCTCACTGCTCCAGTGTATCCAAAGCAAAATAAAGGAACTTTGTACACGGCCAGGACAAACATATCATGGCCACCAACACAACTACTAGAATCGCCATCATGGCCATTAGGAACCACAAGAGTTACTACCGGTACTACAATGGGTAATGAAGAGGATCTTGCAGATAAGCGTTGTAGAAGTGATCGGTGGAATCGAATTGCTCAATTAGTAAAGATGAATATGAACAATCAGTCCACAAGTCAGTCAGCGGCCAAAGAAGTTTCTACTCAAGTTCCATACCATGAGTTGTCAAAAATGGTTAATGGCTTCACTCCAGAAGTTTTACTATGTCATGTGTCCTACTTCACTGACAAATCATCCCAAACTAATAAGGGGCTTACTAGATCCGTTCGAGAAGTACAGCGAACCCATGACACCACCACTCTGGCTAATTCTGGTCTATTTAGAAAGGGAAAATTATTTTACTCCCCAAAGTCCAGAAAACCTGCTATAGTATATCGTGAATCGGACTTCACCGACTTCAACAGCAAAACAGTTAGCATTTGGGACAAGATTTGGAAAAACAAAAAACACATGGCAGCTGATCCAATAATTGTAGGAGAGATACCAAAACCAGTTTTTACTATGCCAAGTAAGTCGCACTTGGATATGTTGGGTGAAAGTTCCAGAAAGAAAGCTGACATGGAAAAGGCCTCGCGAAAACAGCTTGCATTAAGTCAAGCCGCTTCTAACAGAAAAGAGTGTTTAGAATTACAAAGAAAACCTCTAACAGGACAACCTTTGAAACATCACCGACTTCTCCCAAAAGCCATTGACATTCCAAAGCCAACAGCTGTTCTCCCTTCTGCAAAGGGACTTTTTGAGGCATCGACAACTACAGCAACTTCTCCATTATACAGCGAGCTTCAGGGAGACAATCTACTAGAGGATGATGATCATCCACTGGAAATTGAATATGATCCGGCTAGGCCTGAGTATTCAAGTGGTTTCGAAGGGTTACAACAACTGTTAGAAAACGAGAACAATACTTTTGATTATGTTCCATGGTTAGAAAAAACTGATTAAGCTTGAATATACTGAGTTGTAGGCTGATTCACTGAAATAAATCCGAAACCGGTTTCCTTAAAATACGAATCACACGGTTACATTCATTTTTTTTGGTATTTTTCTCATCCTTTACAGATGTTTTCACCAGGTTTTGCAAAGCAATATGCTAAAATTCAACAAGTCAACAAGAGACCGCAGGTCACTATTCCGGGTTTCCTGGATTATAGAGTTACCGTAAACAATAAAGCATATCCTACAACACACCCTTTTCGGCAGGCGATAATTCGATGGAGACTTACGTCGTCAATGGTGTCTGTATTTGACGTAAGTGAAGATCCAAATATAGTTGTCGTGGATTCTTTATCATCTCTGAAAATGGCCGTTGCGGATTTGGAGCTACATCAAGAGTTGATGGTGGACACTCAGAAGTACAATGATGAGTCTTATTTAGGAATGACAGTCTTAATGCAAATCTCTACCGGAAAGACTGATTATGTAATTGATGTAATGACCTTGTACAATTATGTTAAAGACAAAGTTGGTCCAATAATGGAAGCTCCCACAATTTTGAAAATATTCGTAAACATGAAGGATTTAGTTTGTTTGCAACGGGATTTTGACATTTATCCTATTTCAGTCCTTGACAGACAAGACGTGTTTGAAATTTTACATGACCGAAAGCAAGTAACATTCAAAGATATGTTAAAACATTATTTGGATAGCAATGACACCATTGAGAACACGAAAATAGACTGGAGGTTTCGACCATTGCAACCGGATCTTATTCAAAGAGCCGGTGGAGCGACCCATAAACTTTTTCAATGTTGGGCTATAATGAAGAGGGAGTTTGGTGAAAAACTTCTTAATGAACCGTTTCTGGCCTCCAAGCGGAAAACAAAACTCGTGTACAAATATCCAGTTCGGAAGCCCGCAGCTACTTTGTGGAAGGAGTATATCCAAAACCTTTCCCCAGATCTTGAGAGAGTCTTTAATATACCAGCTCAAGAAACTCTGTATTGTAACATCATTGAATGGAGAAAGCAACAGGCAAAAGCTCTAGACCTGTCTCCTGTCAATATTCTCCAGAGGAGTTCCATTGCGTTTATTGTAAGAGCACTGCCAACCAGTAGTAATACCTTGAGGAAGCTGGTTCCTGAGACGCATCGACGATTTTTGTCTACCAAAATGATGGGAGAGGTAGTTTCCATAATACAGCGATCGAAAAATGAGACCCCGGGGTTTACCGTAAATCAAAACCGAGTTCAGACTTGTTTTACAGGAAATCAAACTGTAAAACTTGACCTGTCATTGTTGAAGGGGATATCTAAGAAAGTTATTAAGCGTAAAACAAAATTTCGGGGAGTGGCAGACAAGGTCAAGCGATTATTTCACTACGCAAAGGTACTGAAACTCTCGTTAGGCGACATACAGCGTTATCTACACAAATTTCCGAGCCCAAATATTCGTTAGAGTACTCTGTATTTTTTTTAATGGTCTAGAATTGTAATAAAGATCGTGCTGAGACCAAAATTTTCGTTTTCGTATACTCATTTTACCAACATGGTTGGTCTTTGAAGGGGCGGGGCGTGTTACGGCCCTGCTTGCCAGGTCCGTGCTTTATATACATGTTATGCGGTGTGGTTGCATTTTCATATGCGCATTGTGCTCTGGGGCAGTGAGAGGCATGTCTGGAGGCAAATCTTCGGTTCAAAGTCTCAGCAGACTCAGAGAGGCTTTTGTTTTGAGAGTTCTTCAAGGACGAAGAACAGAGGATTTTCCTCTCATTCTCAATTCTCTTTTTGTACTGTTCAGTTCATTTATTTTTGGTTACTTTCTATCCTGGGTCCTTAGCCTTTTGTCCGAGGAACATTTCCAGGAAATATTGAAACCATTGGTGGTAAGTGGTGACCAGTCTTGGGTTGCCCCAAAATTGTAATTTTCTCAATATTCATCTCAAGCCTATGCATTCAGCATAGCAGTGATGAGAGGATCCCTTTTAGGATCAAAATAATAATTTAGGTTTGTTCTGTAGTTTTAATTCCTATCGGAATTCCATTTGGCCTTCCAATTTTCTGGCTACTTTGGGTCCCTCTTGGATTCGCTGTCCCGACATCGTGGTCCAGCTCATCAGGATTACCAAAGTAATTAGTTTTTAAGTTAATTAAGTTACAAAATTAGTTTCTAAGTGTAATTGTGTCAAAGTCAATTCTGATTGCTGACATTCAGTCAGAGATTCAGAATTGTCACTCTGGGTAATCGGCCTTTATTCAGAGGGTTTCTGATTTCTTGGAGATTAGGTAGTTTTATTCTTTACGTTCCTATTCAAGGAATAAAGAATGCACTGCCAGTGTATTTTAGTTAATGGATAAGTGAGTAGAATTTTGAGTGCACTCACGCAGTTCTTAATTATTTACCTGCGTATCAAAGTAATTAATTAGTTTATCTCATGCACAATTTAATTGGTTTGTGTGTGAGCAATTTGTGAGATATAGTGAGATAACCTGATAAATCTTGCGTAACGTATTTACTGACTAAATAAATAAATTCAGTTCTTTAGTAATTAAATCTTTGCTGGGTTTTCAAATCCTCTTATCATTTATTGGGAAGTCAAATCTTTCGTTAATTGGGTTAAAATAGCAAGATATTCAATCCAACGCTATTTTGGAGATTTTACCCCGTGGGAATGTTTTAATAAAGGGATGTAGGAAAGCTAATTTTCTGCGCACACCTCCCACAAGGACCACAACCGCATAACCTAACCCTTTCAGCTTATGCTTATAAGTTATAAGTTATAACTTATCTGCATTGAAATGCTTATCTACAATCCACCATTGAAAACGATTATGCAATGAATTGAACTGAGCCACACAGATCATGTTTGAATAAACACTTAAGCCATACTCGTTATTGAGCCCTAAAATTATTGAATCACTTTAGAACAATCTTCAGTTCAAAAAACGCATATAAATAGCTTTCTCCCTTGCATATGAGCCACATTAATTCTTACTTTGGCACGCTCTGGTTTGTTCAACGTTACCCGCAACAAAAACTTTTAAAATCATGAGTCCTCAAAAGTCCTCCATAACTTTGGCCAATGGTGCGGAAATGCCTTTGCTAGGCTTGGGCATGTGGCAGGTGCGATTATAGTAGTATTTGTAAAAGTTGGTACTTCATCACCCTTAATGGTACTTTTGTGCATCTTATCATCACTTTTCGTTTTTGTTTATTACTTTCTCCTTTCACTAGACTGAAGATGCAGCCGAATTGGAAAGAGCGGTGGATGCAGCATTACAAGCTGGGTATAGGCATTTCGATACGGCCACTTTGTACGGTAACGAGGACAAATTGGGCAAAGTTTTGAAAAAGTGGTTGGACCAAGGAAAGGTGAAAAGGGAAGAGCTTTTTATTACGACCAAGGTAAGAAATAAGTTTGTGAAAGGAAGTCTAATATAAATTCGTAAGCATTTTCTCACAACTTGTGATTTCATCATGGTGTGGCATTGAAATAGCTTCCTTGGAATGCGATGGCTTCTGAACTTGTTCTCCAGTTCCTAAATTCTTCGCTTCGTAAGCTCCAACTGGAATACATCGATCTTTACTTGATGCATTGGCCTATTGGCTTACAATATCGGTCAGAGGAAGACCTCATTCCAACAGACTCTAGTGGCAATGTCCTCTATGATGCTACCACAAATCTGGAAGCAATCTGGAAGGAGCTAGAGAAGCACGTTGAAAGTGGCAAACTTAAAGCAATTGGAATTTCCAACTTTAATGAAAAGCAAATTGAGCGGATCATGAAAGTTGCGAAAATCCCACCAGCGAATCATCAAGTATGTTTCACGCCTACACTTAACAGTCGATATCAATTCATTGGGTTATCAGTTAGCTTCACTGCGTGTTATGCCTTTCCAGATTGAAATTCACGCCTACTTCCAAAACCGGAAGCTGAGAGACTTCACTGCAAAACATAATATCACTCTTTGTGCTTATGGACCATTGGGAAGCCCAGGCAGAAACGCGGATTCCTTTCAAGCAATGTAAGATTCAAAAGAGTTTCGCATAAGAAGATTACGTAGGTTGGAGAAGTTGGTTTTCAAAGAAGTGCGTCACTGCTTCTTTTTGTCATAATATGCATTAATGTGTCATGTCATAATGTAATCTTCCCAATCATTTTCATTTTGTATGGTTTCGGAGATTTCTTTGTATTATTATTGTGATTGTGGTGGAGCCGAGAAGAGAGCAAAATGAGGCTGATGTAATACGAACATGAAATGCTTTGTGTTCATATCGTGTCATTATTATTCTAGGAAATTTGTCGTTCCCAACCTGCTTAAAGATTCTGTCATTTTGGAAATTGCTGCCAAGCACGGGAAAAGTTCTGGTCAAATCCTTCTCCGTTTTTTGGTCCAACAAAATGTGGTAGCCATTCCAAAGAGCACGAACCCTGAGAGGATTCAGCAGAATATTAACGTAAGAAAAGAACCAAACCAAGCATGCAGTTCAAAGAATTGGTAATTCAATTCTAGTACTGATTATGGAGGCTCGTACGCAAAATGTAGTGCGGGCGGAATGAAAATGAAATGCGATCACAACAATTCTTACATTTCTTGCCTCGAGGTATCGCTAAGCCATATTATATACTTTGTGAATTATCCTATAGATTTTCGACTTTGAGTTGACCGACGAGGACATGAAAAGAATTGTGGCTCTGGATAAAGGTGATGCTGGCAGGTCATTCCCGGGATTTACAGAGTAAGCTTATTATAACATGAAGATTATGCAGCACGAAACTATAATAATTGTACTACTTTCACCTGCTTTCTTCCTTTTTGTAGCATGAAAAAGCATCCCGAGTGCCCATGGTTCATTTAAAATGTTGTAATACGAATAATGTGAAAAAATAAAATCTGTTAGCATGTTCACGTTACTCCCACGTTGACTTTATTTTTCATACATTATAATATTACCTATGTTGAATCTACGTATTATCAATGAACGACAAAATTTATAATATACAGTCAAGTCTACAAATATATTATAGTCCACCCACGTTGCGAACAAATTAGGCATCTATTTGCATTTCGTTTATTTCGTAACTACACTTTTAGGCTTGGAGTAATCTTTCTAGCTACCTATTCCAAGTTTCAAAGCTACTTGGAAGGAATTCAAACAAAAATACTATTGCAGTTGGTTGGTAGATAGTAGACGCAATTAAACATTTCCACTTTTCATGGACCCGATATTGATGATATGAAAGAAGTGGGTGATTGATCGTCTACCTTTTTTAGTAAAAGTAATTTGAAAACTAAAACCTCTATATTCTTGTAAGACCTGCTTACAAATGGGATAGGTTACATCTAAGAAACCGAAACTGCACGTCTTGTCTGTAAAAGATCGCAGGTTGTATCGCGTTGCCCCAAAATGCATTTGAGTCGCAACAGAAGTAGTACTGTTGGGGCATTTTGAGAACTTCACTCGTAAATGAGATTGTAAGTAGAAAGGTTTTGATACTCCCAATATAAATAAAACGAAGAATAAGGGAAGTTGTAAATAAAAAATACAGCATCATCGCCCAAGCATTTATATAATCATACAGCTTTTTATGTACATTTATTTTCATAGCATTAATTTCGTAAAACAAGGTAGCTTCTTTTATGATGAATGACGTCTTTATGTACTGGAGCGGGTAACTACTGATCAATGCTCAATAAACACGGATTCTTTTTGATAATTTCAATGTAGATGGAGGTAGAAAAATGTTTTGGGAATAAAATATTTTGAGAGGAAATTTGTGATGCGCTGTGTGTGATGAGAATACGTCTGCTTAGTAGTTGTAGCTTATTCTATGCATCATCATATTACAAGTAGGATATTGGCGGACATGGATAATAAGCTAGAAATATGTTCCACAGTAAAAGGGATACCAGCATCCCCAGTCGATTATCCGCCTGTTTCCTTCATCGAATGTCGGAGATGGCAGATTTAGATCCGAAGACTTTCACTAGCTGTTGCTCATAATCGTCAACGTTTCTCTTCATAATCTCCATACAAGGACCGAGAAGTCGCTCAAACGCATCCACATCCAAAACTATATGAGGATACGAGAATGCTCAATAAATAATGCATAAACCTTTCCAATTAGCAATTTCCCAACAGCTACACTAGACGAGAATACTGGTCTTACATGCTAATTTCACAGCACCAACAGCTCTCACAGTTGCTGCACGAGGTTTCTTTGTAAGCAGGGCAAGCTCACCAAAGTAGCCTCCCTTTGAGATCATATTAATCTGTGGAGACAAGGAAATGTAATAAACTTGATACGTTTTGCCAAAAAGGTTTACGGCAAAAGTGTTCAAAAATGCCACTACGTGCTATGTTTCGTACCTCCTTCTCTTCGCCATTGTTATCAGTTTTGACAACTTGCACTTCTCCATCTTCCACGAAATACATTCCATCAGCGGCATCTCCTTGCTTGATAATTGTCTCGCCTTCCGGGAACGACCTCGGAGCGAGGGCATCTGCCAAATTCATTCGCTCATAGTTCTGTCACAGAAAAATAATTAAATTCGATTTTCATTTCTCTAATCGAATCTAACTTTTGTTTGCAGCATCCCAAAGGTACAACTCACCTCCAAGGTCTTCAACATGGGCACATGATCAATAAGACTTTCATACATTTGTCGTTTCTTGTACGCATTTTTGAGGACAATTTTACGAAACGTCAGCCTATCCATGGCCCACAGGCTGCCGTCGGTTTCCGCTTGGACAGTTGCTGCACGCGGCATATTGTACATAAGTGCTAGCTCACCAAAACTGCCAGCTCCGTCATAAGTTGCAACTACTTTCTGTTCCGCTTCTCCTTCCATTTGTACGAACACTTTGTACTTTCCTCTGTTGTGCAAGAAGTGTAATAAAAGAAAACAGGAAAATTCACTTTAGGTGCAAATTGGCAAGAAAGAAGGGCCACTATTTGGTAGCAATAGATTAGCTTTTCGCGGAATATGAAGCCAAAAGAAGAGTTGATGAAGCGTAATAAAATGTAATATTGTTTGTGTACTCACGACTCAATCACATAGAAATTGTCTCCGTCATCGCCTTGTTTGATCACAAAGTCACCTGCCGTCACCTTCCTTTCAAACATGGCGTTTATCACGTCTTGCATTTGTTCCTATATAGTATGGCCACATAAGTCAACAAAAATATGTTACCAACATATAAGCACGGAAAAGCATTCGATAAACTACTACAAACTAATGTATAATGAAAAGGAGAATGAAAGTGGAGGGAAAGCTTACACCGTCCAGAGAGCGGAAGAGCAGAATGTGCTTGACAGCTTCCCCAAGTTGAGCTCTCTGAGCATCCGACTTGGGATGAACGGCCTGAAAACGAACAATCAGATAAAATTATATAATTTTATACAAAAAGCTAATCCTTCCGAAATCCCTTTGTTCCCCACATACTAGCCCACCTGCCTTTGCTGGTTCTCCACCTCCAAAATTTGGAATTACCAATTCCAATATCACCACACTATTTACGAAACCCCATTGAAAACATTAATAACTTAAGCGTGTTTTGATTCTAAAATGGAGGTGGCAGTTTTGGTGAAAATCCCATCTATCATCCCTCATTGTGGTTCCAAATCACCAAAACAATTTTACAAGAAGAGAGAGAGAGAGTAAAAAGTAAAAGCAGCCAAAGTTTGGCTTGTACAAACTTACCATCTTTTCATCATCTTCATCTTCTTCGGGGTTATACGCCTCAGCGAATACAGATTTGCGCCGACCATCAGCCTGCACCATCGGTGGTGGTGCGGTTACATCCAACGATCCAATCCGTTCTGTAAATCAACCACAAGCGAAAAACCAAGCAAAGGAATTAGTACAAAGTGAAAAAGATTGTCAATGATGGGGGATGGCTATGTTAGACCTAGCCTATGATGACTGCAAATCAGCCAAGGCTGAAGCCACCACACTTTAAGACTTTCAGGCATGCAATTTATTATACTTAATTTAATCTATTCCATCCAGCAGCAGCAGCAGAAAGGAAAGCACAATAAGGCACATAGTCTATATAAAAGCAATTTCCTAACTTTTATTCCTTTTTATAACCTTTTCGAATAAATTCCTCCACGCGAGGACCGAATTCGGAGACACAATTTCCCATAAATTCCCCTAAAGCTTGTTGTGGTTGGTGGGTATGCTTCTTTACAAAAAGTCAATTATATCTGCATGCCCACACGTCTATAATGCATGCATAAAACGTGTATTATAATTTATAAATCAAACAGTCGTGTAGTTGCAGTAGTACCATATAATATTATAATATGGTACTAATAACTCTTCTTGTTTGGATAACGCCATGTCACATGTCATTTACATACTTACTGCCACCACCGGAAGCTAACTAAAAGAGTGCATGCACTCCACTCACGCACAAAACCTCTCCTCTTTCTATCGCCTGGTCTATATTGATTGGCATTTTGACATGAAGAACGAAGCGACGACTGAACCGCACAAGACCAAGACCCAACAGAGCACACAATATTATTAATGCGAATACTACATACTAGTTTTCCCTGTCATCCGCTTACGGGAAGCTTTAATAGCCTCTTGTAGGACATAAAACTTCTAGACATTCTGACCAAACTTTTATAATAAATTTTTTATCCTACCACACAAGAATATAATATCGGATGAAGAGTTTTAATATTCTAAACAGACATGGGGCTTTTGTCAATGTTTGCGTGTGGTGCTAATGCATGGTCACTTTGGACTCACACAAACACAGAAACAAGGAGCGTTTGACAGAAATGCAAACAAAAGCCAATAGACCACACATTTCTTTTGCAATATTTAAAGATGGCTTGGTAAGAATGAACGGATTTTCCCAAAAGCAATCATCATGCTTTGTTGAGTTTCAGTAGCAGCAAGATGCTCACAATTATAGCCGGAAAGTAAACTGGTACATTAAAATGAATAATTCCTACAGTAGATAATACACCTGCTTGACCAGCCATTTGCCGTTACAGTTACAAATGAATCTGGGAAATGGAAAGCTCGAATTGACGGCACCACCGGAAGAGAAACACTAGCCAACAGAACACTAGTAACGTGTCATTAATTTAATGTCAGACTTCCATTAGTTTCCAATTGTCGACAATGCTTTTTCCTCGTTGGCAGACGACGCTTTGTATAAACGCTCTCTCTATGAAATGAGGTGAAAGACTGACTGCGAAATGTTCCAAGAAAATTGGGGAAAGGTTAGAACAGAAGAGAAGTGTACTGTGCTTGGAATGGAAATGAAGTACATTTGTTTTTATGATGCTGTTAATGCTACTACCATTTTATAAATTAATTCCGTCCATCCATACAGAAAAAAAGAATGAGTAGAGAGCATAATATGTTCCCGCAAGAAGGCCATGTAATGCAAAATATGAACATGTTTATAGATTGTTTGCATAGAGTCTTAAAATTAGGGATTCATTTCGGCCTGTTTTCTGGGCATTTGAAAAAATCTTCAAAATTCTAATAACCCAAATATTCAAATAGCCTTAGCCTTGTTTGCGTTTTTATCTCGACCTGCTTTACGCGTAGGTAGTCTACTAAACTAGCCCAAGCCATCCATGCAAAGAATTCATGGCAAATACGTGAAACTATAGCGGTGGGACAACAAGGAAACCTCCTTCCCATGTTGGAATTTGATATGTGATTCTAATTCTTTCAGTGGGTTCCATAAACGGTTGTTTTGCTGATTATGCTCATGTCGTCAAGAAGTAGAAACTTTTATAGTGTGTTGTTTCCTTGTATAATCCAGACTGTTGCGTACTTATAAAGTTTGTCGCACTTAATGGACTTGAAATACTGGTCTGCCCTGCATATAAGTAATTCAAAGATTGCGTGTTTCTCAAAGACCAAGAAAAGCAGAGTGAGAGAAATGAAGGGGTGAATGAGAAATGAGAAGAGAAAACTAGGCTAGGGCTGGCTAGGCCATTCAATTCAAGTCCATTTTCTACTAGAGTGAGTATGAGGAAACTTAGGGATATATGATGTGATATGGAAATGAGATAGTGCGAGCTGGAGTGGTGCTACACGACTTACCAATTGCCACTCATTTACAGCTTTTACTCTTGTGTGTGTAAGTGTGCCGTTATAAAAGCAATACATATTATAATATGCATGTTAAGTAAAACAGTAGGACATTGGAAGACCACCATAATGATTTATGAAGGATATATTCAATGAGCAATAAAAATGTACATTACAGGAACGTACGGGTGAATAGTGCTTGAAACTTCCATGTCCATGACAGAGCATTTCTCTTGTAAATGTTGAATTTATGAAAATAGTTATTTCCGTTTCCATATTGTATGATGCGATGTGTAAATGACATTACAGTGTTAATGGGTCCCTTACGCATCTGGGTTCTTTCACGCCTCGCACTACTAAGAGCAAGTCTAAAGTCTAAAGACGACCAATTAGACCGGCAGGATAAAGCAGTGGAATGGAATTTGCTATAAGAGTGGGCTTTGTTTGCTTTTATGAAAGCTCTACTGCATTTAATTAGGATGATGAAAGAAAATTCTTTGTTGAAACACAAATGAATCGCAATTACTAATGTTGGGTAAAATACATGTTCGAATAAACATTCTTTAAAGGATGAAGCAGCTTCATTAAAGCTTGTGTTTACTTTTCTCATTTCATGGTGAATTATGAATTTATCTTACGATATGGTTGCATGCAAATTGTCTGCATTAAAGGTCAACCCTAAACAATGAGGTTTTAAGTAATGTGGTAACTGTCTCATGTACACATACACTTTGTACCCTTTTTAATTTCCACCTCTTTCCTTTGGCACATTGTAGATGGATGTATATGCAATTTTGAGATCTAACTTTGGCATAGCCTCCAGATATTTTATTACTTATGTATTCTCATTCTCTTTATAGATTGTACTTGGCTGCGGAACTAGCAGATGCCATTTCTTCTGTTCCCATCAAGTTTATACTTAAATCCCAAATTATGGTATATGAAAATAGCTTGTCCTACATTTGTACCTGTATCCGAATATTGCATAACCACCGACTTTTATAACCGCAGTTATCTGCTAGTTTCGTCCCTACCAATCTGTTTCCGAAAAATTCCCAAGTGAGTCAGTCATCTATATAAATCTTTTTCCGTTGGCATATATTATGGCACTGTGTCGTGCTTTACTAATTTTCCAATTTGTTTTTACATGCACGTATTCAATACTGATACCAAGCAAGCGCAAAAGTTAATTAAACATTTAAGGCTTGAAGAAATTGTATGGACAGCGTGAAACGTTAAAAGCAGAACAAATGACATACACACAGCGACAAATCAAGCGAAGCGTAAACAACGTTTCATGCTAACTACATGGCCAATTTTTAAAGTATGTTCTTTGACAAATTGAAACGGATTGCACATCCATGCATGCAACATCAAGCAAAAAATTGCGAGATAGGTTTCCACGCGTTCGAATGAAATACAACAACGGTTGCTCACCCATTGTGCCTGCGTCTCCTTCCAAGAAATCCAATCCCTCTTCCTTTGACGGTAGCATAAAAGTAATTTACTCAAGAAAGCGAAGCAGCACAACAATTTATTGTTTAATTGAATGTCCCAGTCTTGTAATACTACACATTTGCCGCATCGTAATAGATTTTACGCTGCTTTCATTTGTCTTGTCCCCTTTTTTCCTTTACACCCACATTGTCGTATAAAATGCGTTGTTATACAACTTTCTTTTTATACATTAGACATGTAAATTGAGTTGAATTGAAGTCACTTTCATGTCATCTCAAGAGTTACGCTTACATCTTGTGTTTTTGGTTTTGTTTGTTTAAGACTCTGTCAAGCAATAGCACTCCATATTCGTGAGAACAATGGAGCCGAGTACTTCTAGGAGTTCCACTCATCAATACACACTTTGAACTTAAAACTTGAATGATGAATAATTCTTTTTGTCAACATGTAACAATAATTACCAAATACACATAAGGCGTCCGGCGTTACATAAATCACGCTGAAAGCAGCCCCTATATAAATGTATATGACTGGGCGAATGGAATAATAATATTTGAGATTCAGATAATAATATAACTACTGATGACGTACGTTTCGTGATGAAACTTTTTGTCGTGATTTTCAAAGTAAACAGAAAACAAAATGCCTGCTTGGCACAATTGCTGCTTTTGCAACTAACCGTTTCTGTTGCTTATACTCACTTGGCAGAAATGTTGGAGCAAGTGAAAGTCAACCGATACTGTAATATGTGATGTCTTCGCCTGTGTGCCTGTTGGTGTGTAAAGTTGACAAGGATCACGCCAAGAGATTGACGTGAGTCGGGACTCCTTTGTTGAACTTTCTCTTGTATGCTATAAAATATTATTACTACGTTGGATTCTGCTGCTGTTGGAGTTTGCTGTTTTTCTTTTCACAGACGTAAATCACACTTTTGAACAGGAACAGTGGCCACGTATTGGATCAGACCAGGAGTTTTTGAGGTTGAGCTTTCAGGCTTTTTTGGTAAAAATGAATGACTATCTCATTCCACCAGATAACACACTGGTAAAAACTTTAGAGATTCGTGTTGCTGTCTACTATAGTATCAGCATCGTTAGAACAGGATGAAGCGTTGTTTCCTCTCCAAAACTGGAGTAAAAAGCAAGCCCACAAATCTACATTATTATGTGTGCGGATGGCTTTTTTGTGGGTTCTTCAATTTACAGAAAAAAGTAACTACATGAAAATTGGAAAAGTATCTTTGATGTTGCTAAATGTTGTTTTTTCCTATTCCAACCAAGTACTACATAATATATAACGCGGCGACATATAATACGCGCTCCTTCTAGTACGAATGAACAAAGTTGCGGTGGTTTTTATAACTTTTGTTGGCACTCACTCTCGCTCTGTTAACACGGGTAAAGTCTGATTTGGGTTCACACAGCACCATTCACCGCCACGAAAAAGAGTAAGCATTAGTCAGCCACGTCAAGCAGAACATGTGTGCACAATTTTTAGGGTACGATCGCAAAGGGGCAACTTTTCTCCAGAGTTTGCAAAGTACTGTGTCCCTATCCAACGTTCTAGGAGAACTGAGAAGGATGAGCAGGATGAATTTCCATCTTTAGCGCGGTGATTGAGGAGGCTTTGCTTTGCAGCAGCAGATGGGAAAATTGGGAAACATGAAGAGAGCCCGCACTGTTGTTGAGGCTTATGTGGCCGGTAGCAATACTTAAGGACTTCTGATGTTGTGGCTAGTGGTTTTGTGGGATTTTATTCGGCGTCGTTTTGTCTGAAATTTTTCCCCTAAACTGCACCAGGGACTTGGAAAAGGGAACGATGAGAGAGTCGCCTGCTACTACACATCCGCCACCATTACTGCCGTCATCAAACATGAAACTAGCTTTTTTGGAACTAGAGATTGGGCTACGCTGCGAAAACCTGTACTTGCTCTCTTGTTCACTTGTTCAACTACGAATGGAACATCGCCATATATAAATATATAGGGACAGATTTTTGTAGCCATGAAATGGCAAGTACGCAAAGATAACTGGAGCGTACGGCCTTTTTATCGTTTACTCTGAACAAGTGCTCTTCTAACTCCAGAAGCAAAACGCACTTTTCCCTCTCATCATATATCCTTTCGACGCGATTTTCTCGTGGCTCTGATCCTCCCCGAAATTGACAAGTGCTCCCCAGTAAAAATATACCCCTGTAGTTGCACATATGCAGAATATAAATGTCTAGTACTATCTCAACGCAACAAAAACACGAAAAGTAAATGATATTCTTTTCTTGAACATCAAAGGCAATTTTTTCACCCCGTTTTCCCGCATGATAATACATAAACATTCAGCGTATTGCTCTGATGACCATTGATTATGTTTATGAAGACACGGTTTATAGTGTGCTTATTTCC
>JAIQCH010000141.1:0-23859 GCA_029691765.1 Entomobrya proxima
TTTGGATCGTTAAAAACACTTAATAGGCAAGTGAATGTAAATAAAATTACTAAATACGACTAAATTGCTGAACCGACTTGCTGCTGATCCAAATCTTTTTTGATGATTGGAATCCGAGATGATGGAACATGATTGGAGCCAATACCATGCAACTATCCAAGAAAAAATTGAACAATCACAAAAAACTATCCAAACCCGAAGGATGGAAGGAAGGAAGAAATGTGGCTTGAGGTGGATCTACTCCAATAGATCGATGCTGGTGTTTGTGAGGTCTCGCCCTGGCACCAGCCCCTCAATCCTATGGGCCTACAAAAAGTCCTTCTTAGGCAAGTACAAAGCATTAAAAGTACTGACTGATTAATTTGATGGGATTACTGCTGATAAAACTCTAATTACTATTTTTCTGACGAATGATGGAGGAATCTTTTGATCTGCCAAACCTTACCAACTATGAGGACGCATCTTTTCAACGCTATAAGGCACCACCCAAGCTGTCACCAATAACAAATCGGAACTGGGTCAATACAGCTTGCGACAATGTGGAATCTGATATCTGGAAGTGCGATGGATCATTATAATGATAAGCCTCAAGACATCTCATCATCACCACTACAGGATCCGTTAAGGAAGAATGGTTTATTGTTTTGTCATCAAAATTTAAATAGTATAAAGGAATAAGTTCGACGAAGTTAAATGGTTTATTGAATGGTATAATCCGTGTGTATTTTCAATAACAGAATCAAAGTTAGATCCTAACCGCGACACTGATAACCTCTTTGTAATTAATGGTTTTTTGTATGATTAGAATTGATAGAATTGAGAATGAAGGGGGCGGTTTACTTATATATATTAGAGAGGATTTAGAGTTTGAAGAAATAGAATTAGACTTTAAATGTCCAGACTTATGCGAAATTAGTATTGTTAAGTTAAAAAGGAAAGGCATAAAACCTTTTCTACTTTGTAACATTGTATAATCATCCAAAAACGAAAATAGCAGATTTTATTGATTGGTTTATTAGAATATGTACTCTGCTGAATAGCAAAAAAGAGGAAATAATTATAATGGGAGATTTTAATATAGACCTACTAAAAAAAGAAGATAACGGTAATATAGATTTCTACTTCGCGTGTAAAGAGTTTGACATGTGGCAATTGCTACAGAATCCAACTCACAATAAGGGCGGTCTATTAGATCATATTTATGTCAATAATAGGAACTGGTATAAGAATTCAGGTAGTTTAGAATACGCTGGGTCAGACCACAATTTATGTTATGTATTCAGGAAAAGAGATAAGCTCAGGTTTGAGCCTAAACAGATTAAAGTTAGGAATTGGAAGAAAGTGGATTGGAATAGTGTCAAGGAAAAGCTTTGTTTATTTCGTGAAAAAGAACTTACTTATGCTTCAACTCATGTAAATAGAAAGATAGATGAGCACTTTACCAGTCTCAACAATTATGCAATGGAACTTTTGAATGATTATGCACCTGAAAGTACTAGAATTGTTAAAGGTAAATATAGTCCGTGGTTGACTGTAGAGCTTCGTGAGTTGATTAGAAATAGAAATAAATGTCATAAAACAGCAAAAGAATCAAACTGCGAAAAGGATTGGAAAACATATAGACGATGTAGAAATGCAGTAAATAATATGCTTAATAGAAACAAGAGGAAATTCTTTAAAGACCAATTTAGTAAAAAATGCAATAGTGAAGATCTTTGGAACAGTATCGATTTGCTAACGAAATTTAGATGCAAAAACTCAAAGCCAATAACGTATTTAGAAGTGGGAAAAAAGCGTGTATACGAAAAAAGTGAAATTAATGACTTATTAGCTGATGCGTTTGTAGTAAAGAACACGCAAGAAAATAGTTCAATTGGTCAAGAAATAATAACATACAGAGAAAATTATGACTTTACGAATAGTTCACAAAGTGATATTGAACCAATTAAAGTATCTCATAGTGAGGTCTTAGATGCAGTAAGGTCACTCAATACTAGAAAGTCCCACAATCCAGACAATCTAGTGCCACTGAAAATGATGAAAAGTGTGTGTGGTGTGTATGTTACCATGTTGGTATGGTTGTTTACTTTGATAATAGGAAGTAAGTCAGTGCCTACTGCATTTAAGAAGGCAAATATTATGCCACTATATAAGGGAAAAGGCTCTAGAAAATTAGCTGCTAACTATAGGCCAATATCACTGCTTACGGATTATTGCAAAATCTTTGAAAAGTTTTTATCAGATAGAATTCAAACACGGATCGAATCACAACTCTGTGAGAAGCAATTTGCTTATCGAAAAAACAAATCTTGTCATACAGCCTTAGAAATGTTAACGAATGATATTTATAAGAACATCGATAAACCTAAAACCAAAGTTGGTGCAATTTTTATTGACTTTTCTAAAGCTTTTGACTCTATAAAGCACGATATACTAATTAAAAAGTTAATGTATGAGTATAAATTAGAACCCTGGTACGTGGAATTAATGTATGCAAATACTAGCAACAGAGTTTTTTAGCATTAATAGCTCTGAAAAGTGTTATCCGTTGACTAGGGGTATTTGTCAAGGCTCAGCAAATGGGCCATTAACTTTTAGTTTATACATTAATAGTATAAGTAAAATAATTAATTGTGATTACATAATGTATGCCGATGATATAGTAATATATACGTCTGGTACATCATTAGCGGACATTAATAAAGTCCTTATGGACGAAATGGCGAAAATTCAAAACTGGTGCAATGATAATGCAATGTCTATAAATTATGATAAAACAAAATGTATGTATTTCCACAAGAATCGAGACTTAACAATCAAAAAAGAAGAAGTAAATGGTATTCAAATAGATGGTCAGTTTATAGAACGTGTGTATGAATTTAAATATCTTGGAATAGTTTTAGATCCTTGTCTAACTTTTAAGCTACACTACAATAAGGTAACAGAAAAATTAGTACAGAAGATTAATTATATTAGAGGGTTTAAAAGATTCTTTAACAACACTGTATTTAAAACAATGATAAATGCACATATTTATTCTGTAGTCGACTATGCTATAGACATTTGGGCGGTTGTAAGTGATAGTGATTTAAATAAGCTACAAAGAAAAATAGATAGGCTTTTAATAGAATATGAGTACCCCTCATATTCAAAACGAAAGTTTTTCTCAGATAGTGATCTAAGTATTTGTAGGAAAAAGTACAATTTTTTATCTGTAAAAGAAAGAAGAGATTTTGTGGTACTAAAGAATGCATTTCTATTACTGAAGAAAGATGTATTACCATTATCACAGAGAAAGTCTTCAAGAAAGGCGCCTTTAGCAATTGTACCTACTTTTAAATCAGAAAATTTCAAAAACTGTTTAAATTACCGTAGAATTCAGCTCTGGAATGCGTTACCTAAAGATTTAGATGTAACAAATATGAGTTTGTATCAGTTTGAAATTGCGATTAAGGCTAATTTTAGTAAGTAATTTGTCTTCAAGGTTATTTTTTACTAATTTTTGTTATTAGGTTAAGTTTAGTTAGTATATTATCTATTTGTTTAATGTCACCTTATGAGAACAGAACGATTGTACCTTGTTTATTTATATGCATTGTACCAGTACTGAAAAGGCCAGACAATAAAGATCAATTTCAATTTCAATTTCAATTTCGATGTATTTAATTTGAGGCTACCGCACAAATATACTTTTAATTTAACGTTAAGCTTTTCCCATTATACAGGATTTATGATGTGGACATTACTTAGTTCTCATAAGAAAATATTACCGTGTCAGTGTGGATTCTTATAAGCGTAGTTACATGATCTTTTAAACATATAAACCTCAACAAATTGTGGGTGTCAACAGCAGACATTGCAAAATACTATACGGCCAGCAAAGCCCAGTAACATCCATCCTTTGAAATACGCATTCACAATGTTTTATAGTTTTTAGAGATTTATAAATATTCAAAATAATCAACGCGGTGCAGTAGTTCAATACTTAGCCAAATACAATTTTATAATTCACCTATGCTATATTTTAAACATTTGTTTAACAGTTCTGGTTATCGATACATGCCGTACACATTTTTCAATGAAAGCCCCTAAAAGAGTAAATATTCACGTTTTCACAGATGTAGTAACAGAAGGAGTATACTTGACAGAATAGGTGGTTTAATGACTTCTTTGCCTAACACTGTAAACATTAAGTGCGTATCTACTTCAGTACTTAGTATTTTATGCTCGTCACTGAAGAATAAGGTAGATACATACTAAATCCTTATTCCGTTTTTGGTGTACTGCAGGCTTTCAGAAAATGCATCAGTATTGCAACTTGCAACCCACCACACTGTGCTCGTGTGTTCATGGACCCTTCCGTGCACTGGTCTCTGAAAAATTCATGTGACGAAAGAGCAGTGAGCTTCATATTATTTTATAATTCTTTTCACTTTACCAATGTGAAGCTTTCCAGGTTGTGTTGCATATTCTGCAATACAATATGGGTACATGATGATGAGATATTATCCAATTTTGGCAAACGAGCTTGTCTCATGGTGTTATAAATTTGAGTTACACTTTTATAGAAGATAACGGATTTGTATTTAGCAAATCTATCTATCAAACTTTCACGAAATAAACTAATAGGCATGAAATTCTAATTTTTAAGTTCCTAAATACAGAGCGCTGAGTATGTAAATTGCCGTGAGTTGGAAGAAAAGCTGAGTTTAATTGAAAATTTTGCTGTTGTTAATTTTGGATGACAAGAAAAACTTAATTTAATCCCATCGCTTTTGAGAATGTTGGGACTGCGTGGTCAATAACATAAAAAGGAGTGGCAATGTTTGCTTAAAGCATTACAGGGTATCTTGCACCATCTCCATTCAAACAATGCTAGAATACTGCGAGGAAAAGGTATTTTGGATCGATACCTTTTCGATTTTTAGACAATAGACTCCATTGAATAGAACAGGATTCTGTACCCCAGCACACCGAATTCATGGAATCTTCTGTGTATTGATCAGTACAAAGTCCAAAACATTTGTAATCCCTTTCACGTTGCCTTTTATGGAGCTTTTCTTTTTGTTTCATACCTTAAATTAATAAGTGAATGCCTAGTAAACGTTATCGAACCTAGTACAAAAATTTAACCAACAGTCAAGAACAGTTTCAAGCAAAACAAAATACTTTTTGTAGTTGCAAGGCACCTATCAAATTAATATTTTTACACCACATAAATTTACAAACTATTAAGTGATAATCCATAAAGATATGTGAACGTATATAGGCTTTAATGGAATTTCATTACCTAATTGTATAAACTAAGAGGCAGCGTGTGTGCCCTTGTTTGCTCTCAAAAATTGTCAAAACATTCTATAATGAGTGTTTACAGCATTTGTAACTCGAAGCACGGTTACGGTTGCCACACATATGGTTTGAGGAATATAATAAAGTAATAAGTAATCATGTTTACTCGATAACTTGTTTTTGCCGCTTAGAAATTTAGTAAGCGTTCCCTATATTCAATCTTTGTTTTCCCACAGCTTCAAGTGTACAGGTTAATAACAACTTAGTTGTACAAACAATTTTAACAAATGTTCTGTTGGTATTACACTTAGATACAATTAATATTATAAGCTTGGGTTTAAAATGCATGTATCCGCTGATCACTGGCAAAACCCCTACTTATTGTTATGTACATTCGTTTTGTGATAAAATGTTTAAACATAATTACTAGCCATTTGCCAACACCGCAGTATGATGTTACACGAAAACAAATTGGATTAAAAAGGATTTTGTTAATCTTTTAAAGCTCTTGTTTTATGACAACAACATTTGAGTAAATTATGCAAGATATCTCGGAATAAAACAGTTGAAATTTGGTAACGCTATTTTATAATTGCTACTGTAAAACAGTATAATCGTTGCTTCTTCTCTGCATAATGGCACATAATACCCATGTGTTTTACATTATTTTTGTTAGTTTCTTCAAATTCACACAATGTATTGATACTGTAAAAATATTTCCAAATCAATCCATTGTAACACAACGATACAACAACCAAGGGATGGATAGAATTAACTTAACACTTAATATTCCAAAGTGCCATTTATGTTTTGTGTCAGTTGCAAACTTTAGAGGCGTGGATATAGTTCCAAGTGACGTTCCCATTTTGCTACGACGGCCAACCCTTATTTGTGCATGGATTGGAAATACCAGAGATGATAAAGTACAACACTGTTATCTTCCTTTTAAACTCTCAAAGGGGAACACCACTCATCACAATCCGCGAATTCATGGAATCTCAAACTTGTGCGACTCCAAACTCATGTATACAAAGTCACTGGATCCAAACTTTAATCCCGGATACGAAATTTGCAGGTGGATTCATTTAAGAAACTATGTACTTTCTAGTCGTCTAGTACTGAAATTGTTGTGCATATTTTTCCAATAGCCGATCCTGAATACAATGTAAATTTGCTTTCATATGGCCTATGGTCTTCACCAGTTGAAGTTACGGGACCTAGCAGAAGCGCACATATAGCTTTGGTAGAAAGCTTATCAAATTATTAGTCTACCTAAACTGTATGGAGTACGAATGGTAGGATCAAGTTTTCTTATTATTTCTAATATAGTCAAGTCATTGACCAGTGTACGACATATCGTCTTCTTACCAGACAAAAATGTATCCAAGTCAAACATTATTGTAAATCAGTCTGAAGGCACTAAAACCTGGATTGGTCTGCACTTGCAAATTATAAAGGCATTTCCCAAATACTAAAATATAAACAAAACGCGTCTTACATGATTGCAAGAGCAAGTGGAAAGTGTCCTGGTTTATGAAAAACACACGAAAATAATGGATTTCATGAAAACTATTCGTAATAACGAAGTTGAAACCTTGGTAAAGTTAATGATTGTATCTCTTTGGAAACGCGTATTGCATACAAATTTTATTCTTACTAGCAATAGTAATACAAACCCAATACAAACGGAGTACGGTATAAAACGTGGACTATTTCGTGGTTATTCGGTTGACAGCACAACTTATTCTGTCGCTTTTCCTCTTTTCCAGATGAGGTTTATTAGTTGTGGAACAGTTCGTAAGGAGAAAATCCAGGCCAAAGCTTTACTGGCCAGTTTTCAAAATAACATGTGGTATGCAATTGCGATTGTAATGTTTTTTGCATTACCAATATGTATTCATATTTTACAACGTCAAAATAGTGTTGGTTTGCAAATAGGCAAAACTATCGAAATTTCGGTAAAGCTAATCCTAGAGCAATCTGGACCGTTTCCAGAAAACTTTATATTACCACTTAAATGTCGAATACTTTGTGCATGTTGCTTACTTGCCGCATTAGTTATAAGCAACGCTTACAAAAACGACAATGTTTTAGATCTTGTGTCTCCGCGAAGGCTTTTTCCTCTCGAATACTTTAGTCAGCTTGTTGCTTCAGAATACATTTTGTTTTCAAAAGTTCAACACGTTTTTAAGTTCCCGAAACAATACAGTTGCCTGATTAAGTCAAACATGGATGGTGGTCAAAATGTAAAATTTTTGTTTACTAATAAAACTGGGAAAAAGTGCTTGATGGCGCTTTCCGAATTGGACTATGAAAGGAGAATACTTATGAATTTACTAGAAACTGAGAACAAGTCTCACGTTCCTAAATTGTTTAGTGAAACACTAAAACACAGCCGCATTTCCACGTCAGTAAATCAGCGCCTAGAGCACTTTTTAAATAATGAAAACGCGTCCAATAAACTACTCAACACAATTGCAGCTAAGGAGGAAACCACATATTCAAAAGAAATGCTGAAGAAATGCGAAAACACGGCGTTCCTAATATACGAAATACAACTTGCTGAATACGAAGCAGCTATTAGGCCAATTGCCGGTCAACGGTTGTCGATTGGCAAAGAATTTTTGGTGAACAACGGAATCAAGTTTTCTCTGAGTGGCTGGATTCCTGATTTTATTCACAAGCGCATTAGAGGTGTGGAAAGTTCCGGTATATGGAATTGGTGGAGTAAGCTGATTACAACAGACATTGCGAAATTTAAGGAATTGAAGAGCAGAAAATCTTACAAATTTAGTGATCTGGATTCATCGACTGCTAAACCTGCCCAGCTTACTGAAAAATCGAAAATTATATTTTATATGTTACTGATTGGTCTTTCAACTGGAATATCTTTGTATACATTAGAGTTATGCAGTGCTTTTGTTTTGTCTCCAATACTGCAGGTAATCAGCTTTAGTTGCAGTTTAGAAGTACTTTTACGTCACTATTCATTCGGTGTTGGAATTCTATGAATTGTTTTTAAATACTTTTAAGTATTGGTCATAAGCTTTGGAAAGCATAAACGAATACGTCGAATATTTTATGTCGACCATAAAGTAAATTCAAAAACAGTCTTTTCTTAGTATGTAAATAATAAAATATTACTTCATAAAAGCGTTGAAATTTGGTGCGACATGTCGCCTTTATGTATGTCTATATTTTTGGGCGTTTTTCCTGGTATAATTGGAAATTTAAGTAAGTGACAATAAGGCAATTGGTGGTGAACGTTGATGGGTTTTGGCGTTGGGTTCTATCAATGTAGAATGGTTCCTATCTGATTCCAATCCGTAGTATTAAATTGGTAGATTAGAAAGCAGCATCTGTCTGAAGATATGTTTATTCCCAAATGTTAATTAAACAAATCATAAATATGCTTACTATTAGACCGTTTTGATAGTCCAATATAATTTATATGGGACCTGCAGTAAAAGTGGTGCTCCGATTTAGTCACGTAAGGAGATGTGACAGTGAGTTTCTTGAGATAAAAATTAATTAGCTAGATTAAGTCTGCTGAATATTTCATTATTATTTTTAGCCTGTTCCTTTTCCAACCCTTGGCGGGTGTGCTTTTACGCCTACTTCACTTCCATGGATACTAAATTTATTGTATTTTTTAATAAACTTATTAGCTTGAAACATTACTGATTGTTCTGAATACTTATGCTACAAATTCAAAACGCGGCAGATTAAAACAAAAGAGTCAATCAAAAACATATAAAAATGTACAATATTGGCTAAAACGCAGATCTGTTCATACACATTGCTTAATGTACTGTTGTTATTTAAACTATTCACTATTTTACGCGTTTGTTTTGCGTGATTATTTTCCATTTCTTGTTTTATTAAGTTTTTGAAAAAATTGTAAATGCCGGAGGAACAAATGCAGTTACAACTTCGAACCATCCATGGATCCCCCCATCTATAAAATAACCAACCTTTTGTAGTTGTCAATAAGCCATTTCCAACCCTAGAAAACAAAGCACGCGCGTTTGACTTTAAAGGCAAATGATGCAGTTTAACATTGTACTCTAACTCATCCATATTGTGAGACCAATCTATTATAGCCTGCTTTACGCAAAAGTCGGGTTTGTTTTCATACAAATATTTTGGCCCAAAAAAACTCATTTTACAGGTTGGCAAATGCCCCATGATTCACGTTTGCAATTCTTGTTATCAAACGCTCTTCTTTATTACTGCTTAGTGACCACGGATTTTTATAACGTTTAACGTCCACAAAGTCTGACAACGTCAAAAAAGACAAAAATTGGAGTCAGTCATATTTTTTATATTTAGGTAGTGGCTTACATGGTTACTCTTTATTTCTTGATATGAACTACCTCCTACAGTTCTAAAGGAAATCAAATACTTTTTTCCAAAATTTCCTCAAATGTTTTATACAGAAAAGAACTAGCAGGCGCACTCGGCTCTCCAATACTGTCACCAATATAAAAATATCCGATAATGTAAATGCACACCGTCCACAATTGAACAGAAATTTTCGGTTTGTCATTAACAATCCCACTATCTTGAAACAGGAAAGTTCTAAGTACCGAGACTCCCACATACACATACTTATAAAACATATTTTCCCTGAAAGCAGAATTTTTGACAGTTGTGCTCTGTTAAATAAAATTAAGAATATTATAAATATTATTAGTAATATCCAAGTTTGAGGATCAAAGGCGGATATAAAACAATTATAGTACAGAGCTTTTTTGACGTAACCGCCGTCGCAAGTAAAAAAAAACTAAAGAAACCGTATCCTCAATAATACTGGGAGTACGTAAGACGTCCACCTTGATTCCAGACATAAACAAACTACTTGCAAGTCCTTTTAGCATAGTGAATGTCACGTTTTGGGCAACGCAGTTATGAGCAGAGCTGCATTTAAATCACTAATTGCAAGGCCTTTTGTGGTAAGCTTTGCGCTATAGATGTTGTAGTCTTTCAACGCCGTGTTAACAACAAAAACTTTATATATGCTCCTGCTCAAATTATTGGTGCCAGTTTGAAGCACTTCCATTATCAATTTAAAATTTGCAGGGAACAAATTGTTTTCTATATACGTGCCGCTACAATATTGGCAATACATTTGTACTTGTGTAGATTTTGCTGATTTGTCTATCCCATATAATTGAATTAAAAATTTATAAAATAGAGTTTGACCAAAAATTTCCATTCCCAATCCATATTTTAGAACCAATACAGAGTTTTTTAAATCTTGAAAGTTTTTTGGGAGCTGGTTTTCTATCACGATTCCTATATCATACGGACGTGTGTAACCTTGGTTACGTTTTTTTTGAAGTGAGCGACTGCTGAAACGGAATATCTCCCCAAATATAGCTGAATAGATTTTAACTACGGAATTCAGAATGCAGACTAAATGAATGTTAAATTTCAGATTGACCACATATTTATTCCAGTAAGCGCCACATTTAGAATCCGTTAAAATTTGTACGTGCAAAATCCTGTACCATCCAGTAGTTGCTTTTGGAGGGGTGAGTGGGCCCCCATATTTTTGTTGTTGTTAACAGTGAACGAGTCCCAGTTTGGTATTTCCATGGACAAGTCAGTCCTGTTTTCAGTTGTTTTAGATACAACAGTTGTGCTGTGAGGCAAATTAGATGGCAGGTTGCAACTAAGTGTATCTAAGAAATGAATCAGGCATGGTCCTCCAAATGTTGGTAGTAAAGAGCAAATTCTGTTTGATAAATTGGACATCGAAATTTTGCAGTCGGGTATATGAGTGCGTGATTCCACAACTAACGCTTTACTAAACCAAAGTATGCAAAGAAGAAACAGTCACTGGACCTTCAGTTTCATACTGACGGAGCTATTGATAAGGAAAAACTGTTTAAGTTTTCTCTTTCAGATAGGAATAGGTTTGCACTTTATACAAAAAAGAAGATTTTTGGGTTTCAAAATCCAGCGTTGTTATTAAACATATTCTGTAGTGTTTTGAACAATGTAAGGAAATACTTCCCTCCATATCTTAGCACATAAATATAAAACCAGATAAATTAAGTCGTCTAATCAAGTTTGAAAATTAAAATTCAATTTTTAAAACAGTGTAGAAGCTCTACCCACTTTAGTCTCTTCCTAAAGAAGCAATTTTTTTAATAATTTTAGTTCCACATTAAAAATGCTTTAAACTCTACACGTGCTTGCGTGCTAAATTTAACCAATTTGCTAAGTGTTTTGAACTTATGACTTACTTCTACGACTTCCTCGTGTATGTTATAGTCGACAAAGTTACATATTTAGATGTCCGCACTTTTACCACTCATAAAGTTTATATGGGCTTACCGGAGTCAGATTTGCATGAATTTTGAATTTGATGTATTTGATTTTTCATCTTAACAAATTCAACCAAGAATGCAAGAAGTACAAACGCAAAGTTGGAGACTCATTTAAGTTATATTTCAATTTGAAGTTGACATTGTTCCCTACGAATGAAAACTGCTTAGAAATATAATTAGACTTTGTAAAGTATTATAATAAGCTTCATGTATTGATTATAATTTTGCAAAGTCAAATAACTATAAGAATCGTACCAAGTAAGTAAACACGTGTTTGATTGGAGAAAGTAAAAATTCCTAGCATTTTTATTAGTACTAAAAATATTTGCTATCCTACAATAAAGTATAATTTGCACGTGTAGATGGCAAAAATAAGTCAAAAGTTCAAACCACTTAACAAATTGGTTTTTTGACACAAATGCGTGGGTATAAAGTATAAGCAGTGCTTAAAGCATCGACAGAATTAAAAATTCAAGCTGGCTTTTTCATTAGTAAAGTAAACTGAGTTGCTACGTTCGGTTTTCGAGACACGTATTAGAGACGAGCAAGCCCGGAAGAATTTTGCTAATGGTGTACTTCCGTAGTAAAGTATATAGTCCAAAATTATTGAAAGCGGAATACGATTTCGATACAAATACGAAAGATTCCCGGAGCAACGTTGCTAACTCCAGTCATATATTCCTGCGTTTAAAAACTTAGTATCGAGTTCAAAAACAAAGCTCTTTTCCTAAAAACCAGGTGAATACAAGAGTTTAATATTTGTCAAAATCAGTTTTAAATTTGCATATGCAAATTGAAATCTTCTTGTACGCGTTTCAATCTACATTGTATTTCCAAAATCACTAAATATTCACCATATCTAAGCTCTGTAGGGTTACAATAAGTATTTCCAAATCGAATCGTTCAGAGCAAATATCTAGCCTGTCAACTGGCATATGCGTGAAATAATTAGCATCAGGCAAGAAATTCGAAGTTTGTATTGTTTACACATACCTTAATTGCCATGCAACGCAACCTTCCGTGTTCATTCCTGCTTTGTATATTTTGGTTTCGTGATATATTATTTGCAGAATCAAATGTTTATATACCCGAATGCAAAGTTTCAGTTTCTGATCTATCGGGCATATTGAGCTCTATACTTCCCACATCTGGAGGGCAAAGTTTGCTACATTTTATAAATACATATAATTGCGACCTGGCATCTAACTTGCCCCATAGCACAACTGTGGTGTCCAAAACAACTGAAAATATGACTGACCTGTCTATGGAAATGCCAAGTTGGAGTTCGTCTTCATCAAAACACAACAGAAAATATGCTTACTTACTAAAAGCTTCACAGGCAACGTCAGGTTGGTACAGGATTCTGCACGTCCTAATTTTACCAGATTCAAAAAATGATGAATTTTGGAACAAGTTTGTAATAAACCAAAAGTTTAGCATCCATTTACTCTATATACTGAATCCAATTGTCAAAAACTATTTGAGCTACTTTTGGGGCGATCTTCCATTTCATAAGTCGCTTACATCAGAAAAACGTAACCAAGGTTATTCGCGACCACATGATACAGGAATTGTAATAGAAAGTCGTCAGTCCAAACAAATTCAATCTTTTGAGAAGGCCGTGCTGGATTTTCGATTTGTATTTGGAAAAGACATCGCTGGTCAAACTCCTTTTTACAAGTTCCTAATTCAGTTATACCCAGCAAAATCCGTAAAAATATATGTTTATTGCCATTTCTGTACAGGCAAGTTTCCTAAGAAAAGTTTGTTCTCTGCAAGTTATTCATTGATTTTGGAAGTGCTACTCACAGGTACCAATGATTTGAGTAAGAAACTAGAAGAAATTTTAATTTTTTGGACTTCGATGAAATTATACAACAAACACAAAGCAAAGTTTACCGCAAAAGGTCTTGCTACTGATAATTTGAATGAAGCTCTGCTATCAAATGTGTTACCTAATAACGCCACAATTTTAATGTTGCCATACAATCCAGGTGGCACTATTTACTTTGGAATTGAGGTAGACGTGTTACGCACTCCGTCAATTATTAAGGACATGATTTCCCTCGAGTTTTTTACTTGTGACGGCGGATATGTCAAGAAAGATGTGTCTTTCAATGGCTTTGTTTCTGCATTTGACGGGCCAACTTGGATATTACTGATATTGTTTATAGTATTTCTTATTTTATTTAACAGAACACAATTGCCAAATAATCTGCTTCCTAGAGGAACATTATATTCATGCATTTATAAATACGTGTCTGTCAGTATGTCAGTTTTTCGTACTTTTCTTTTTCAAGACAGTGGGATTAACAGCGAGAAGCTGAAAATGTCTGTGCAGATCTGGACGGTGTGCATATATATTATTGGATATTTCTACATTGGCGATAACATTGGAGAACTGACTGCCCCTGCAGGACCTGTTTTGTATAAAACGTTTGAAGCAATTTTAGATAAAAATTACTTAGTTTCCTTTAAGGCGGTGGTGGATACTTCATTTTTTGACATGGAAGAAACCCATGTATGTCATCGTAGTAAGCACATAAATACTTCAATTTCTTTATTTTGTGAATTTTTAGTGTTCTCAAATTTTGTGGACGTTAAACATTATACTAAACCCTTTGCCAAGGGGCTTACTGTAGAAGAACGTTTAGTACGGAGAATTGCGTGGGCGAATCATGGACATCAAACAATGTCTACTATAAGTCATGGATCAGAGCCTTTGTACAAAAATAATCCAGACTTTTGCAAAAAGCAGGCTATAGTGGGTTGGTCTGACAAAATGGATGAATTGGAGTACAACATAAAGCTGTACCATTTGGCTTCAATTCCAGAATCCCATCCTTTGTACTCCAGAGGTGGAAATGGATTATTGACGATCCCTAGAGGATGGTCGTTATATGCTTGGGGAGATCCATTGATAATTCGAAGGTGTACCAGCATATGGTCATCTGGCATTTACAATTTCTTCAAAAATTTAATAAAGCATAAAATGGAAGTGAATCATGCAAAAAAATCACATCAAATATTAGATACAAAAAATATAGGCAAGCAAAACGATGTGGAGAAAGAGTTTACAGTTATTTTAAGTGCAAATACTGTTGTAATATTTATTATGTATGGTATTGGAATGGTTGCAGGATTTTTATTTTTACTGACTGAAAACATTGAAACATTGAGCACGAAATGTAGACATGTCCTGTCGACTCTTTTTCAAAAAGGTAAGGTCACAATAATGCAACTCAAAATAACTTATAATATAAACACTCATAATAAGTAATTTGTTGTAGTGTGTATATAGTTGTGGAAGTTTTATGGTAGTAGCGTCGTAAATATATAGTTAGCATTGTTAATGCATTATTAGCTTGCTGTTTCAGCAGAGCTGTCCTTATTAGGATGTAGTGTGTCTGTGTTTCCGTCGACATTCTGTTTTCTAAATGGGGTCTAAACCAACTAAAATGACCCATAAACCAGAAACAATGGCCCTAAACTAGCTATATTAGGCTCTAAATCAGATGGAATATGTTTGTGATCAAGAACTCTATTTATGTTTAGCAGCGAGCGTTTGTATGGATTACCATTGACTAGTTATACATGTTTAAATACGAACTAACCAATATGGACTACGTAATATGTCACCAGATGAGCTTCTAGCACGCTGGTAACAACTGCCAGAAAACATTTCGTGAACACTCAACTTCGTTGCTGAAATTGAATTGCCTTGATGACCATATAAAAAGTTGTGGGAAAGCAAAAGGTCTCAGTATATACCTAACGGGTTGGTACTTAATTTGCTCCTGACAACTCATCCCCAGACTATTTTACCAGCAAAAATTTACCCTGGACAATTTTTCCTTCACTTTAATTTCCTATTCGTCGAAATGTCCCTGGACAGTTTTTTCCAACTCAAAAACGTTTTCCTTGACAATGTGTTCTTTTTTTTAAACGTTGCTTACAATGGAAAATATACGCAGTAGCTTTTTTAAAGTAAGATCACCTATATATTTAGGCACACCTATTCTGCCAAGTAGGGGTGAAACTTTTATACCCATACAACCCCACAAAGGTTTTATTTACACTAGCTTGTGTCTGGATAAGATCATATACCAGTAACAATTATAGTTGAGTGTTATCCGGGAATTTCCTGAACACTTATATTATCCACAATATATAATTATTAACTAGAAGTGTTAAACTTCAAAAAGTACAGCATATTTATAACACAGCTTGTGTTATCAAGAATGTCAGCGCATTTTCAGTATTTGTAACTTACAATTAGTTAACGTATATGTGTTTAAAGCCGTCTCTTTTGTCTCTTTTTGAAACAGTCTAAAGCGAGCGATGTCTTTTAAACGACAGAACATGGTTTAGTTATTTTTGGGTTTTATGAAATAATTGCTTGTGTCGCAAATGTGTGCGTAATTGTCTCACACATGCCGTGGTTTAGTACAAGAATTTGCAAGTTTTGTTGGGCGTTCAGTATTTAATTATCGGTATTTGTAAGTGCTGCAAAATTCATCAATCTTGTCAAAAACATGAATTTTGAAAAAACATGATACTATTCAGATGAAAGGTTGGTTAAATACTAATAAAGATTTAGTAGGTTCAGCAAGAATAGTGGATGTCTTCTTTTACAAAATTCGGTTGGTATTCCAATTACAGAGCCAGCAACCATTAGCAATCTAAAATAAATCATAACTGATGCATACATAGATAGATTCAACTTTCTCTGAATACATGTGTATTGTTTACGTTCTAATGTAATTTTGCAGCGTATTTGATCCCATCGCCATGAGTGAGCTAAAAGCCAAGACGATGCTATTGCAACCAGTACACATAAGCCAATAGTTGGCTGCGATAACCGCCAACTTGATTATATACCCTCTGAATACTTAAGATACTCAGTACAATTTTATAAACATCCATGTTATACCATTAAAAATAGTTGCTGTATAGACTAACTATTACATACTAAGCAATCTGCAAAATTTTATGTAATAAAGCATACATATTCTGCAAACTTCATTAATAAATCAAACCCAACCGATGATCACTTATGAAGCATTTTTACTATTATCATTATAAATTCTTACTATAACCATAAGGCATGTTAGTATACTAAACCACCATGCTAGCTCATTGAAGTTTGAAAATCCTACATAACTATTAAGCATTGGTAGTTTTTTATTAAAGTAGTTTCCGCGTTTGGAATTCAATCTGCAAAGTTTAAAAAACATGATTGATGGACTTTTAAATATTTTGCCATAGTTATCCGACTTGAGAGCTAGGTTTGACGGAAATGTGAAGAATATGGGAATTCCGTTGGGTGTTTTCTGAGAACTGAGGAGCAGTATCTCTAACTGACGTATGGGGTTTTATTCTATTTTTCTTTCTGGCTCCAACTTTTGTATGGCAATCAAATGGTTGCTCCTCCACAAAGAACCAAATAGTCGCTAGCGCATATCCAAATACTGGTATCAGAAAAACAATCATCGAGTAACTGGTTTTTTCGTTTGCTTTGCTCCTATGCTTAAAGGACAATTTAATTCTTCTTGCAACAAGAGTAAAATACTTATTCCACCATTCCAATATTCCTGTTTGAGGAAACCAAATAATTCTATTGTAGTCATTTATTGGAATTATTCCTTTTAGTTTATAGCCTGTTTGGTACTCCAGAATAACTTCTTTTGAGAAGTATACCGGTTTTTTGGCATTCAACAAAGTTTGGTATATCACATAAGCCAAATTCTCGGTAAGAAATACAGCCGACTTTTCACATTTCCACATATGCGGGTAAATCAACTTTTCCATTTGCTCCTTCGGGTTGTCCATGTTCTCCACATACATCCAATTAGGAAATAATTTTGAATGGTTCCAATAGCGTTGAACAAGAAGTGGCAAACTTGAGCTGTTCAATAACATTTTGAAAATCATAATCCGCACGTTGGACTTACGAGCAATGAAGTCGCGAAATTCCGAAATGATAGGATGAACTTCATGGTTACTTTCTTGAATATAATCCCCTCCATGAGCCACTCTTACAGGAATTGTATAGGTGCTTGCATTAACCATTACAACTTTGTCAAAGGTATCAACAGGTACAAAAGCCTGCGGTGCAGTAAGCCTAACAATATTATCTCCTTTGAATACGTTGATTAACGTAAGGAACATAAATGGAATAATTATAAGCACTTGCAACAAATGGGGCAATTCAACATATACCGTATTTATTCGATTTATACCCCTCGCTCGATTTATAACCCCCCTCGAATTATACCCTCCTTTGAGAGGAGAAATTTGGAATTTTGGCCCCCCTCGGTTTATAGCCCCCTATCATTTTTGATGCAAACTTAACCAAAAATATTCACTTTTATATTGGGTTTTATGAATATAATAATCATTGTAAATACGTTTGACGCAATTATTTTTGCTAAAATTCCTTCAAACGATGCTATAGCTGAACAGTTTAATGCTAGTTATTATTATAAATACAAAATCCTTCCAAAATATACCATCATATTTGAAATTTTGGCCTCCCTCGATTTATGACCCCCCTCGAATTATACCCTCCTTTGAGATGTGAAATTTGAAATTTTAGCCGGGGGTATAAATCGAATAAATACGGTAATCGATTATTAAATAGCTCTCCACAATTTTGTTCCAATAATGACGCACATAGCTCAAACATAACTTTGCGTTTTGACTGGCGCTTAAATTTCTTTGAGTTACAGGTTTCAACAATAAATATTTTCTGGAAGCCTTTGTAATGTAGGCCGACAGAACTATAATGGTTAATACTGTTGCTATCCATGTGTAGAAGTCGAGACCACTTAAAAGCTCAAGCAAATTACTTAGCTTTGATTTTTCTAGATTAACACAACTAATCAAGCGCAGGCTCTTTCGACTAAGACTAAGTCCAGGATGTTGAAATGCTCCCGAGTAGTATTTGGATTTTGGATACAGATTTGGAAATTGGTAAAAATACTCCAACTTTTTGTTGCACAGATTGGGATGGTGGAATTTAATAGAATAATTATTTATGTTGCTAAAGTCAATATCTGCATAAGTTGTGTTCATAAGCAATACATGCAAAACATAATGTTCTAATGACACGGCCATGTTCTCAAGATTTCATAAATGAGCTGTCTGAGCAATATCAAGAAGATCTTCGAAGTTTTTAGGACTACTCTAAAGCTGATGTATAAAATGTGGTGATTTTTGTAGTTTAGCTAGATGTCCAGGTAGGGTTATAGAAAATTCAGATTGTGTTACTAATTTTTCACGATACTTTGGAACATGTGACAAATTCACAAAATCGTGGTTAAGTTGCATCACTTGGTAGAGGGCACATGGCGCACAGAATGAACAATGTATAAATATTTTTGTAATGCGTTGCACAAAATGATGATTCGGTTTTGTTTTGTAATCCAAATCGGAGCCAAATAAAAGAATGAAGTAGTTAACAGACGTGAAGGATTGACTAGTTTCCATAAACGTTTTTACAAGTAACTTATAAGATTCTATGTATTTCCTGTTGCTCATTAGCATTGGAAATACTTGATTTATCAAGACCTTGCACAACAATTTCGTATATTGGCACTGTTTCCATGATTTTTTTCTCGTACAATCTAAGTTTACTGTGATAATAATTTTTGTAAACAGAATTTAACGTTTGTATTCCACTTGCAAAATGCCTGCCTTTGAATGTACCAGCCTCGTGGTATAAATATGCCCTACACAAACAATTACTTCGCGTCTTGCGATACATATCCTCAAATGATGTTACAAAACTGTACTCCAAACGTGTTAGATTATTTAAATCTTCGTCTTGTATATCATTCATTACTATAACAGACCTAGTTGCAAGTTCAAACGGAAATATTCCGCTTTTATATTTAGCTTTAACTTGAAAATAGCGTATGTAAAGCACAGGAAATGTGGGCGCAGGGAGAACATCACAGCCACGAAAATTTGTGATTTGAATGTGACATTGGGAAAATGGGGCTAAAAATTTTTCTAGGTTTTCAAGCTTTATGTAACAGTATTTTTTTGGAGTAAAGTTGAGCTCTCCAAAGACTACCTTGGCAAAAAGCCAGATAACTAACGCAATCAGACGTTTAGAATCAAATTTCATTTTTATAATTTTTGGATATATGAAATTGCAATAAAGCGCTTCTTCCTGATTAAACATGCATCCTTTTAAGCTACAAAATGTAAGATTGATATGAAAAGATGTGCAATGCTTGATTAATAGCTGTTTAACTTTAATGATGCTGTTCAGTTTTGGGCATTTTCGATTGAATATAAGCAGACTTGAAACTACTATATCGTACAATAAATCGCAACGTGAGGACAATAAACAAGAAAAAATAGTAGGAAAGGAAACCTACTTTGCCAACAACCAAATCTACATAGCACAGCTATGTCAAACCACTTTAAAAACAATTAATGTTCAAAGACTAGAATAACAACTAATTTTAGAATGCTATAAAGCAAAAAGGTAAATATGGGAGTTGACGCGCACGTGGAAAGGGGTTGGTATACGGAAACCAAAACCTCAAACTAATTGCACAAAGCTAAGGTACACCACGTGCCAGACTATTTAATCATGTCTTCGTGCGCCGAAGCGAAACCGAAGTGAAGTTACAAACATTATTTGTACTTATAGAAAAGCTGGGCACGTGTAACTACAAACAAATTAAATTCAACAAACAACGCCGCCATAGCAATTAATATTAGAATACCAGGTTATGTACAGACGAAATAAAGGAAGAAAAATCCATACTTCCGTCAGAATATAAGCTTTCGTTACAAGAAGGCATACTAAAAAGCCTGGTATATTTAAATTCTCCTCTTTGCATAGAAGTTCGGTATATATTGTTTCCCCGTATTGCAAACTTAGCTAAAGCAAAGCTAATAGATAGATAGGTAGAGAATATACAATGCTTTTAAAACCGAGCAAAATGTTGCTATTAGTAAAATTAGTGCTAGAATGTTGCTATCGATTTATTGATTCTCCACTCCCTTCTTTTTTCAACAGAACCTGAAATTGGTTATGTCTCTCTACTTTACAAATCAATGCAAATCAAGAAACTTCCCAAAAAAGAGAAATGAGATTCCTTTGAGTTGACCTCCAAATAATCCACAAACTCTAAAAGAGTACAAATTGGCACAGGAATACACCTCCAGTGGAAACCACTAGCTTGACCGGAAGCCAAACTTGGCACAAGATTTTGGGACGGCGTACTTTTCCACAGTTTTCAAGTCTCCTTGGGTGGTTTCAGTCCTCAAACCACTGCCTTACTCATTCCTGGACTGCCAAAATGTCCATAAAACATCTTAAAGTTCATGGTCGTCCTCTCCAATAAAATCTGAGGGTAACACTGGAAATATACTTCCCGTTACAATATTTTATTCTTGATGCGCGGCGTGTGCACATTTATTAGCGCGTGACATGACAAGCACAACATATTATAATGATAAACAAAGCTAAAAAAACCCTGGGATGATGATTATCATAAAATATTCTGCCTCTGCTGAATTTTACAGTAGCTTATGCAGCTCCAAACAATTTGTACAGAATTTTAAAGTCGTTTTTTCAAGCTTCTAAAATATTTTATTGAACGTGAGAAGAGATTATCGAGCTTCCAAAATATTTTACGGAATTTTATAATTTTTTATCAGGCTTTAAAACCGTTTTAATGAATTTTAAACTCGTCCTTAAAATTACAAAATTAAACTACTGTCGCGATAAATAATTAGGGAAGAAGCTCTTAAATTACTTCAGCTAACATATTAAATTTTTATCAGGACTTACCAGAAGTCACTTCTGAATCATTTGATCCATGTCATGAAACATAGTTTTACAAAAACATGTTTTCTATATTATTACAATCACTTTTCACAACGACATAAATACTTAAAAAGAAAGTGAAACGTCTGATATGTTTTGTTAAATATTGATATATGCTTAGCTGGTGTATAGGAGTGTATTTTAGTGCACTAATATTTTCTCTTCAGTTTTCAAGCACAATAATAACAAGCGTTTAAGCAAAATTTGCTGATCAATAATCAGACAGTATTTTGTATTTCTCCCTAATCAGTGAAGGCTCACGTGTCTAAATACTAAATAGACACCTAGCGTGTCTTTATAAACACGCTGAGTGTCTATTTAGATTGCATGTATTATATGTCGTGCATTTGCTTGAATTAAACCACAAGAGGAATAACTTTGCAATCAAACATGTTGTAGTTGAAACTACAACATGTTTGATTACCAAAGATTGAGTAAGATAAACCAAACTCGTGAGAACGTACTAACATATTTAGACATTTGTTACGCTATCAATTATCATTCTTATTTATTAGAGGTTACTGTTTTCAATAATTGAAACAATAAATGTTGGTTTTCGTTTACAAATATGCAAAGTAAATAACATTTTCTAAATACTTTGACGTTGCTCTGTTTTGTGCTTTTCTTATATCTAGTTAAAATATCATATATATTTACTAGTGTTTCACCAAGGCCAAAATTTACAAGAGCAAGACGTAGAGTCTTTAGCACCTGCATCTTCAAGCTCTGTTATAATATTTAAACCCAAGTTGTTATCTCTAGCATACTGTAACGGAGTAACAGAATTTGTATACGTACTGCCAATGTGTTGACTATCCTCTATTCCACCACGTCTGAACTTAATATTCACGCTTGCACCAGCTTCAATTAAAAGTTTTACCAAGTCTTCGTTTTTGCAAAGTATTGCAGTAAATAAGGGTGTATGATCATTTCTCACATTTCGCTTATTGACGTTCACTTGTAACAATAAAAGACATCTCACTACATCAACATCTCCGAGCTTAACGGCAACGGAAAGTGCTTCCACCCGATCTGACCTTTTAAGTTTTCTCTCTAATTTTACAATATGTTGAAGCATTTGAATGCTTTTCTTACGTTTAATGGCAACATGGAATTCAGTTTCAAATGAGTTGTTAAAGTTATTAAAACTAACGTCACATTCCGTTGCTAGAAATTCCAATGTTTACTTATCAAGCTCAAATCTTTCCATTGCATAGTGCAATGGAGTGTTCATTTTATAATCTTTTAGTTTAAACAAGTGACCATGGCCACTAGAAACTAACTTGCGTATAAGATTGGTGTAATGATCTTTATGTAAATACTGGGCTGCTGTGTGAGCTACACATTGTCCAATTTTGTTCGTTGCGTTTAGACAAGCATCAGCGTCAATTAGACATTCTAGAATTGAGTAACGTATCATGGTACTCAAATGCGCAGGGCCACCACTTTTATCTAATTCCTGAACACATTCTGGAAACTCTTGAACAAGCAACTTTAAAATTTGAATTTTGTGTCTGACAACGTGATCAGGTTCCCACGCACTTCGAGCAACACAATGATGCAAGTGTTTTTACCTCTAATATAATCTGGTCCGCAGTTATTTAGCAAAAATTCTACTGCTCGATAGTTACCAGATTGAATGCTTATCAGTAGGGGATTTTTCTTTTCATTGTATTTAAAATCCGAGAAGTGCTTTCCACTTAGAACAAACAACAAATTGCAAGTTTTCTGGACCAAGTTTGCAGTGCAAAATTCAGCTGAAAGAACTATCATGTTTTGAATTGAATCGATTTCAATGGACGATTTTGAGGCTGCTAGGCTTACTGATTTCAACTTTTCTAAAGCCGTGGAATAACTAATTTTGTAAAGCCTGGTATACCAGCTGATCAGAAAGTCAAATATATGTTCGTAGTTGGCATCCAGAGAGGCATAACACGTATCTAAATAATCCTTACTTAAAAGTTGGCCAGCTAATGAATCACTAATCTTGGTATTACCAACACCGCAATTTAAAAATTCGTTAAGAAAAAACATGGCTGTACGATGAATAAACTTGGTTTCTTGCTTTGATGACTAAAAAAATGGTATATAAGGAATACTGAGTACTGAAAACATTCGCTTTAGTATAAACTCGTATGGAGTCTCATCTACAAAATTGTTCATTGAAATATTTTTGGTCACTACAGAAAAGGCAAATTCAGCAGTCAAGTACTCAGCAAAAGTTCTGTGCACAAACTGAAGTTTTCCGTTTCTGCGCTCCATAATTCCTATCTTGAAAACAGTTGAAAAATTAACCTGCTCAATATCACAAGCCAACTTATGGTACAGTATCAGCTGAATGGCAACCCTAGTGTGATACTGCTGAACTAATTGTTTCTC
>JAIQCH010000142.1:0-23833 GCA_029691765.1 Entomobrya proxima
AAGATCTAAAGCCGTTAAGCTTAGTTTAAAGCCCATATAATAGTTAATAATGGGCACAGTTGGGCGCAACCCCAAATAGGCTGATTTTGACCTAAAAAGCCTGATTTTGACCAAAAAACTTGATGTTGACCTAAAAAGCATGATTTTAACCCAAAAAGCTTGGCATGGACCCCAAAATAAAGTAGACGGACGGACGGACGGACAAACAGACGGACACACAACCGCTTAAATAGCTCCTCTGCAAAGCAGCGAGCTAATAACTAACCAAACAAACGCATTTGTTAACTTCTTCTTAAAAGCCTTCCCCATGAATTTGGTCATTTATTATTCCTTTGTGCTGATAAGGTCCTTCCCAATTTTCCACCAACGCAACAACTCAACAACCCAACTAACTTGACAGATTAATTGATTAAGTGAAACCACTTATTTTAACCATTTATGTTTCTGTATTCTTTGGTCTTCTGTTCCAGTCCAAAGCCCTTTTAGTAGACATAATTCTTAGAGAAGCAACAGTTTCTCATAAAGTCTCCTTTGCCATCCTCACACGAAAAGTGAAGAATGAAGTCGCACCAGGAATGACATCCCCCTCCTCCACAGAGCAATCTGCTTCCGAAGCTGGTAGTCCTGTAGATCCAAAGGGCATCAAAACTGACCATGCCACTTCCGGTTTAATTGCTCAGTTTTTAAAAATTTTCCAATTGAGTTCAAGTACATCTGCTTTTGTGTCAATTTTTAACAATTCCCCGCAAGTCCCAACTTGTGCCCATCTGCTTTAAAATCTCCGTTTTTTTACTTACCAATGGGATTTTTTTTCACAAAGCAGTTGCATTAACACCTAACTTCCTGATCGTTGTGGCACTGTTTTCCTTTTACATTTGCCACTGCAGGGGAGTGGAAGGGCCATTTTTGGGGGAATGTTGGTTGGATAGCCGAATACGCCAAGGCGGATGAGGAGGGTATCGTGTTTTCAGTGAGAAATGAAACTGAATTGAAGTGGATTAGGCGGGCTTCTTGTGGTTCCCTTCTGGGAACGGTGGGGAAAGGATTTCGGAGGATGGCTTGCCGGTTAATTATGGGAAGATCAGTTTTGGAGTTTTGTGATAACTATAAATAAAAAGCAGAAGTTACTTTTGTAAGGGACCAAGATGTCACGATTGTAGAAGGAAAGTAGATTGTTTGAAAAATAAAATATGCATCTAAAATTTTGTAGTGGTTAGATGCAGTTTGGCAAAAATTGGCGGACTGGTAGATTTACAGTTACAACAGATACCACCCCGGACTTGCTCCAGTTGTTCTCAAATGAGAGGTTAATGGTTTCGTTAACAGTATTTAATGCAGGTTTGTATAACGTTGGCATTGCATACGTTAAAAAACTACTACAAAAATTAGTGCACATGATATACCCCGATCGCATTTACAATCATTATCAATACAATCATCATAATTATAAATTCTTATTTACCATCAGTTACATTGTTAGCTTTCGTACGTTTTGTAAGCCATTCCAGTTTAAATTTTTCTGTTGCATGGAAAAAAGATTTGCAGTTACCCAAGCCTAGACTTATGCTTGGCTTTACAATTGTATTTTTCAGTTGAATTGCTTACAGTACGATTGTCCATGAGACAATTAAAGACAGTGGAGTTAACTTTAATAGTGATAAAATTATACAAACACATACTCTATGTTATGTTATGTTAGGTATGTAAAAATGAATTTTTAGAAGTAATAGGTCTACTGAACGTTTCGAGAATCTTCGCAGTTAAAACACAAATACGTAATTGATTTTTCACTTTGTTTTACCGTAGGCCAAGCACGTGGCTTGAAACTAAAATATTAAAACATTTTTTAACTAAAACATGTAATGGTTTCAGAGGCATTTCTTTGCTTAAACAACAATTTTGCTCAAATAATTAATGTAAAAATATGATCCAGATTGTTATAGAAGTTTTTCAAATACAACATGGAGAAGAAAATCATGGAATGGGATATGACAACTGTTTCCAATGATAACTTAAAGAATAATTACTAAAAACACAGTACAACCTATAATCGTAATATTAGATTTTTTTCAAAAATTATCTGTCAGTCAGTTAGCCAAACTACAATCTATCCATTGTAAAACGCATTATTTAACTTTACTTTAAGGTATGTGCAAAATTTTCATAACATAATCTAACAGCAATTGTCTATATGTTACGATTTCTCATGTTTGTTACTTAGTTGTCCTGAAGAAGACCACAGTAGTGGTCGAAAGCTCGACAGTAAAATATTGTTTCCTCAAAAATCGTTTCAATCATTATTTAAATTAATATGGATGGAGGATGGAATAGGATTTTTCAAACCATAAAACACCATTACGATGCGGTGTTCATTACCATCATACGACAGCTTGAGAAAAAGTACATCACTCTCGCACACCAAGAAAGTCACAAGAAGTTTTTGTCCAAATGCAAATCTTTGGGAATCATTCCTAATGGCTTAAAAATGGATACAATTACAACGAGGTTTGGCAAAACGAAGAGGCTACTAAAATACAAGGAGAAAGTGGAATCTGGTCTTCTGAAAGAAATGCTTATCAAGTGCTATCAATCTATTGCGTTCCTGAAACAAGATATCTCCTCTGGTGAAGACAACGTCAAAAGCAACTTACCTCTATTATGGCCAGACATTAAGGATCTACTGCTATCATCTTTCAAACGTGAATATGTAAAATACTCGGAAAAACAAAAGGCGAAATTCCAAAAACTACGTGAAGGTCATCTTGAGAACACAACCAACAAATTACAACAAACACTTTGCACTCTTCCACAAAATAATGAAAAAACTATCTACAATTTGAGCAACGTTCAATTGAATGAAAGTGAAACACAGTTGTTACAGTTGGGTCTAAACTTCGCCTTACCACATCCCAACATTGCAAATCAAATGTTCAAGACCATGATGTCTATTGAGGGAAGAATGGCTAGTATGAAAGTTCCGGAATTTCTTTAAAAAAAAGTACGTCGAGGCGTAACTAACATTATCGATTCTGAAATCAAACCGAATAAACTCTGGGTACAATGGGACAAACACATAAAACAAGCCATACTTTCATTAAAAAGAAATAAAAATCTAAGGATTGGGAAAGCAGACAAAGGAAATGGAATAGTAATTATGACCAACGACCAATACCATGAAAAAATGATGGATATGCTAGACTCTGGACCTTACCAACCTATGAATTTTGATCCAACTGAGAAATACAAAAGACAACTGTCTGGGAAACTTGAACGTTTAGTTAAGTCTGAAAGGCTATTGGAATGCATGAAATCTCAATTGTTAGCTGCCGATTCTTCCTGTCCCTATATTTATGGAGCCCCCAAAGTCCATAAAGAAGATGTTCCTTTACGACCTGTGGTGGACTATAGAAGCAGTCCAATTTACAAGTTAGCATCTTTACTTTCGAAAATTCTATCATGCACCATTGATGGATATGCTTTGGGAGTAAAAACGTCCTATGAATTCGTGGAAAAAATTAAAAATATCACCGTAAGACGCGGATTCAAGCTAACGTCATTCGATGTTATAAGCTTGTTCACCAATGTACCTATAACAGAGGGATTATCTGCTGTAAAAGAAAAACTCGAAACAACTAACAAATGGAGAGAGTACACGGATCTCACGATACTGGATATTATGGAATTACTGGAGTTTTGCCTTTCATGTACATACTTTCAATACAATTCAATGATTTTTAAACAAACGGATGGAACTCCTATGGGATCACCAGTATCCCCAGTTTTTGCAGAAATATACATGCAGAAATTGGAAAAAGAAGTTATCTACCCTTTAATTTCCCAAAACAAGATCACATTCTACGTCAGGTTTGTAGATGACAGTTTTGCCGTAACAAATGAAAGAAAACTCAAGTCAACTTTGGCAGAATTGAATAGTTTTCATCCGAACATACAATTCACTTCTGAAACCGAAACCGACGGAAAACTACCGTTCTTAGATGTTATGACTTACCGACGAGACGATGGCTCCATTGGCCACCATGTACACAGGAAACCGACTAATACGAACAATTATCTCCTATACACTTCATATCATCCCCATGCACATAAGATAGGAGTGGTAGACACGCAACTCACCAGAGCCATTCGAATCTGCGATGAAGAACATCTAGACCAAGAAATAATGTTATGTTTTGAAATTCTTCAGAAACGACTTCATCCGTTGAGTTTGTTAAAACGACGACTAAAAATTGTCAAAGAAAAGGAAGAACTGAGACTGCAAAAATCGGATTCACAACTATTAGAAGAACGTCGAGAAAATCAACTAATACCCAGAATCATTTACCGTGGACAGGTACAGTAACAAAACGAATAGCCAGATTTTTAAAAAATCTGCTTGGAGTCGAAATAGGATATTATCCGGGAATAAAACTGGGAACAATACTCTGTAATTTGAAAGAAAGGCCAGTAAGAATTGATTGTGGGATTTATCTGATTTTCTGTGATGGCACAAGTACTACAACATGCAAGTTCATCTATGTGGGAGAAACGGGTAGACACTTTAAAGAACGTGTCACGGAACACCAAAACAACATTAGGTTGGATCATCCTGAGAAGTCGGCAGTTGCATTTCACATGCTTAATGAGGAACACAGTTTCAATGAGAACAATTGCTTTCTTTTGGAATATGAACCGAACAAATACTACAGAAAAGTCAAGAAGGTTTGTACATTCAAAGCCTGGAAGAAAACATCAAAATGAACAACAACAACGGAAAGAAATCCAACAGTTTTTGGTGCTCAACACTGGTAAAATTCTTCAAATACAACATGGAGAAGAAAATCATGGAATGGGATATGACAGCAGTTTCCAATGATAACTTAAATAATAATTACTAAAAACACAGTACAGCCTATAATCGTAATATTAGATTTTTTCAAATATTATCTGTCAGTCAGTTAGCCAAACTACAATCTATCCATTGTAAAACGCATTATTTAACTTTACTTTAAGGTATGTGCAAAATTTTCATAACATAATCTAACAGCAATTGTCTATATGTTACGATTTCTCATGTTTGTTACTTAGTTGTCCTGAAGAAGACCACAGTAGTGGTCGAAAGCTCGACAGTAAAATATTGTTTCCTCAAAAATCGTTTCAATCATTATTTAAATCTTTATAGAAGTTGCTTAAAGACTTTTGTAAATACCATTTAGTTATATAATTGATTTATTGATTATCGAACCAACTTGCGCTATCTTTAACAAATCAATGTTTTTATTACGTCGACATACCAGTTTGGAAAGTTACTTGTGAGTTGTTGCTTCAAACCTACCAATCTCGCAGGAAATAGTTATGTTGAAAAATTGTCAACTTCATAAATTCCATACTCTCATATAATTCTGTATGTGCTAAATGTTAACCAGAAACCTCAACCAACAACATTCAACCAATTTCTATCTAATTCCAACTAATTGAAACATTTAGGTCTTTAACATATTGTCACTAGCCTTATCTACACATGACTAAACTTGCAACATTCTGTATAGTAATGCCCTTAGTAACTCAGATATTAGTAGATAGAATTGTCTTGTTTTATAAACGGCGAATTTAAATGGCAGTTTTAATAGTTAAACGCTGTTGTAATTTATACAAATAATTAAAAAATACACGCATCATGGAATCCGATTTTATAAAAGTATTTTAACTTTTCCAAGTAATTTCATAAAGCAACTTCTAATTTTCTACGAACATTTGTAGTACTTAAATATCTGTAGTAAAGTCTTCTTTTGCAAAGACACTAATAACAAAAATGCTTCTTATAATCAGCTACATACATAAGCTCAGATTTGATCTAATCCTACCAAAAATTCATTTTATAGATAATGCTATGACGTAAAATTAATTTGCGCCTAGTTAACTAATAGAATATTTTTCTGACTCAACGACTTTTTGTGCACATCGTACCTAATAATATAGTACTACCTCAAAAAATTACCAGCTTATTTTTGTTGGCGTTTTCATTGTGCAATTTTTGACGTTCAACATTTTCGTTTACAGCATTTAATTGTTAACGAATTTATATTCATATTCATGATCCCTAAATCATAACTGACTTATTTTCTCATATAGTACGCGTCTTGTGTGATCTCAAAACATTTATTTTAAGGTTCTCATCAAATTTCAAAATTGACTTCGGAAATGGAGGGACACGACACTCCAGTTTACCAGTATTTTGTTTTACTAACAACGCATCTTTCCCCAGCAACGCTAGTTTCCTACAACTGTTAGCTGTACCTGTGTGGCTGGGAAACTGCATTTTTTCATATTCTAGAAACCTTAGCACGCTACTTAATGCTTGGTTTAAATGTAAAGGGACGAACAATTAAACTTTGAGCTTTCCTCTATCGAAGCCATATCCTCGCAAATTTCTAGAACGCAAAGTTTACGAGATAGAGACAATTTAAATCTACTCACAGAAGTCTCGAAATGCATAACCCCGAGAAAAAGTGTCGTATTATGAGAATGGATTAACGCATAAGCATGAATGGGGTAGGCCTTTGTAGCTCAAGCATCGGTCTATCCTTTGGTACAACTTTCGTAATTTTTGAAGTTGCGGTTTTTACGTTAAGGTTTCTAGAATGTGGGCGTTTCCCATTGCATAAAGATAACATGGAGTATAATGGTTGTTGTCGTGATTTACAGTGAGTCTTAATCAGAACTAATCTTCCAATAAAATCTTATCTTTACTCAAGCAAAGCCACGGGAAAAACCGGTTACCGTGAAACAAAAGCAGTAAAAAATATTTCAATCAGGTTCTGTGCTTAAAATTTGCACACTATTTGAAACTGACTAAGGCGTCGTCCACTAATGACGTGATGTCATTGACGTCACTTTAAAAAACCGATTTTCCCAGTGACCCACTGACCCCTGTCACTATCTTTTAACATTGGAGGATAGAGCACTTAACATAGGCCGTCACCTTTTAACTGGAGTGACCCACCGACCCCAAAAAGTGATGTCATTAATGGATGACGCCTAATGTGCTGATTAAAAATAAATCGTACTATTTAATAAATGACTTTATAAACACAAATAAAAGAATCTAGCAACTAAAAGATAAGTATGAGAAATTAAGTCTGAGAACGCGGATGGAACAATGTGTGAAAATAACAAGACTCTGCACCATTAATTTTCGCAACATTTCCTTCAGTTTGTTCGGCACGCGAGTTGTAAGGCTCTGTTTTTGAGCTGATAAGTTAAGAAATTTGAGTTTGCATGTGTAAATCCACTAATGCACACGTAAAACTTTCCAGATATGATATAATTCTACTCTATTTTGCTGTGTTTACATAGCATTTTAAATTCAATATGCTCCTTGAACTCCGTAATATTTATCATAACCACCACAAATTACTCGGTCAAACACTTTAAATATATATTTCTTGAAAAATGGTCAGTAGACATGATTATCTTGCATTCTTCATTGTTTTTAATTTGATACAAGCTTTGTGTTTGAAGGAAGCCCAATTTGTGAAGTGTTCAAATTCTCATTGTCAACAAACCCAATGAGTTCACTAGCTACATAAACCATCAGTTGTTACCTAATGGGCTAATAGGTAGAATAACTAATTCAGAAAATGGGCAAACGTTTATCTGAAGAAGATATATACATCCGCGTCGTCTAAAGACAGATATCGGCGCCGATCTCTTTACAGACGCAACGCATATAACACAAATTAGTATGCTCTTGGCTCGAGCTTTTAATTTTGGGAAAACCATCCTCTAATAGTCTCTATGGAACTAATCTGCTTGATGAAATTGTTCTTCATTTCGTTCAATTTGTCAGAGTTGGTTGCTATATTAAATAATAGCAGCATTTTCTAGATAATTTGGGTACTAATAAAAGATTATTAGTGTGTACCAATTCAAATAGAAAATTAGTACTGCTGTTTTCCTGTTTGGATTGACCACTTAAATACCAAAGTGACAATGATTTTCTTGTCTTTTCCAAGATGTCATAAACAGTTGGTATGCTGACAGGGTGTATATTTTGTGGCAGTTAGCAGGTTTGTTGGAGTATTTGCTCTTTGGACGATAAAAATTAACAAAAGTTAGTAATAATTTCAAATAAAATAAAAAATGCTCATTAAAATTCAAAATGTCATTATTGTAATTGTACTTTTATTCGGTCTAGCCATTACAGTAACAGATACTGGTTTACAAACGGTGAACCATATATATATAGAAGTTACTAGCTACTTTAAAAAATTTTATTAAACCAGTCTCCCCATCCCCTCCAAATCACCTCCAAGATCAAATCTCTCTCTACCTTTCCCTCCAAAGTAAGCTATTATACAAAATGTCCTGTCCACCCCCTCGAATGTTCTCCCTCAGAGTAAACTCCAGTGGCTCATTCCATCCATTCTAAATGGTCCCCAGTGGGAACCTCTTCTTCCTCGGAGGTAACGGACCTAATTGAATAGGACCCACCATCAAAAACGTACAAGGACTGGTGAGTTGCAGGTGATGAACTATGAAACATCCTATCCACAACTGAAACTAGCCAAGTCGTTCACCTTGTGCAGAGGAACCATCACAACCGGATGGTTGATTTCCCCGGGAGACATACTACCACAGACAATTCAGGTACCTCCTCAATACAATCCGAAGAGGTGACGATGAAGGAATGGAAGTTTATAGGGAGGATGAATTGAATTGTTGTGTGAGGTGCCGCAGCAGAAAGATTAAGGAGATTCTGAGGAACTGATGAGGATGAACGAGGGGGCAGGGAGGTATTTGAAGTGAGAAGAAAACAAAGTGGGTTGTTGGATAAAATGAGGGTTTGATAATAGAATGTCTTTTAGCAACTTTTAAACAAGAATATTTCCATTTTCTTTTATTAAAAATTTTTCACGCCCGGGTGAATGCACGTTATTGAAGTTACCACTTCGGCAAGCACGGACTTAAAACAATGGCAGTTATAAATTCATTGCGTTTCAGTTATATAGCCACGTTGCCAAGCTTTATCTTTAACTTTTTATTTTTATATAAATATTGGCACCTGCAGCAATCATTATGATTGAATCATACTAATTTTGTTAATAATATTGAAATTGAAGCATTTAAGTGCCAAATATTGCTGCTGCAGGCATTTGTATCAATAAATCTAATACAGATTCGATATATGGACCATGGGTACGACCAAAAACTAATCAAGAGAACGTTCAGATGATGCGGGTACCCACGATGAAAGCATCAGCTGACTGGAGTGGGCAACGAGGAACGGACGAAGAAGGAAAGTTAGTTGGTTCAATGACACAACGCTGTGAACAGGTGACCTGTCGGTTATTTTTTTGGGCGAAGATGGAAATGTGCGGATCGTGCAGCGATACACTGTTTTACTTCTATAAGTAAGTTTAAAATGCACAACTATTTTGTTCCATCTAATTGTAAAACTCAAATAAAGACTATTGAAGCATCAAAAAATACATAGATTCGATTTAATTCTTTTTATTTTCAACATGTTAGGTGCTTCATGGTTAAATTTAACCGAATTAAGTTTTTTGTTATAAAACTACAAAAAACAATAATGAAGCTTTCTAATAATAAAAAATGTAACATCTTGGCTGTCAGCAATGCACTAGCCTAAAGTTTCATTACCTTACAATTAGTGCAATTTGTTTCATTCAAGTTTAGTAGGAGGCAAATAGTGAAAATGATTAGTAGCGTTTCAAATCAATTTATTCTATTGCAGTTTATGTATACTATTTGCTAAAACGCTAAGACTTCACACAGGCAAGTCGTTTCGAGTTTCGAAAGATTAAGTATGTGTTTGAATATAGTATTTTTGTATTTATCCGTCATGAATGCAAATGACTACATGAAATTCAATAAGTTTTATCAATTTTATTTAAGCTTCAAAAAACAGAATAAAGCTTTTATTCAGTTGTAGTTAGCCCACGGCCAACGTATTCAACATTCTAGCTGGAACCTAATACTTCCTGTCTTCAATTATAGCTTCAAATTTTGCATTGTTTTGTCAGTTCACGTTTTTTTTGGGAAAGCGTGATAAACGTCCACTCGTTTTAAAGCCAAGAAAACGTTATAAGAGCCAATATGGTATTTTTTGCAGAAATTACTATATATAATCTTCCGAGCATGAATTAGTTAATGGAGTTTTTACCTGAATAATTTACGAAGTGCGTTGACCAGACACGAAAATTGTATGACCACGTTGTAAATGAATTAATTCCTCGTGGTAGCTGGTTTAGAAATGTATGTACCTTAACTCGTGAATAACCTGACAGAATCAAGTCTTTATCCTACCTGAGAAAGTCTGCATTTTGCTGTTAGATAAAGGACTTTAATTATTGTATTAAAAATTTGCTTATGTGTTCATGAGTATTTACTGATGGGCAAGCAAGTCTTTGTCGTATCATTGCAAAATATCATCACAGTAGTAAGTTTATTATATTCTGTTAGTCTGCAGCCCGGAATTAACTCCCGCAGGAAAATATGCATTCTTAAATTTTAAATTTAACGTTAGCATCATACACGGTTTCTACTAGAAACTTTCCATTTTCTAAATAAATAAATACCATTGTCCATTGTGTTATTGTCCATTTGGGTGAATTTTCGGGTCTAAGTAAAAAGACGTACAAACTTCCAAATGTGTAAGCTGGCTTACTTCTAGAGAGAATACTACTGCATTCACTTTAGTAAAAATACTCAATAATCTTAATAATAAGAACTACTCAATAATTTATACAAAAATACTCAGGTGTTTATGTACTAAAGTGCTTGGTTTAATTTTCTCTCATAATTAGAACAATCCCATAGATAAAAGCAGGATTTTTCAGGAACAAAAAATATCAGATCTATTTTGGTAGTACTCTAATTAAATGCTTTTCTAAAACCGTTGGCACGAGGAACTATATTATTCACGAAGTTTTTGTTTTTTGCTGGACAACGCCCTCACAGCTCGTGCCTCTATTTCAGTACGAGCCAGGACCGTTGAAAACGTTTTCTGTGTACAGCATTCTATTTTAAGGCTTAGGCGTTACTTTGCAGTTTGCAAAAATAAAGCCGTACCTCTTAAGCAGTATAGTAACTTGTACTGACAGACTTTCGTATTATTTGTATTATATTTTCCAAACAAAACAAATATTTGCTAATATGATAAGGAATATTTTGGTTAACTGGGGTAATTACTGAAGTGAAAAAGTCGCGTTTCAGTTTATATGAAGCGTCAATTGCTTCGGGATAGATCCAACTTGTAAACCAAATTAGGATTTTTATTAAACGACGTAAGCGTCGACGACATTCCATTCCCTTGTAAAACAATTTGTGAAATGCATAAAATTTTGCAATCTAGTGTGCTGTAAACAATACACCAAATTTGTATACGACAAAAGTGAACGCTCACAGGTTTGGGGGATATTACGTATTATACAAATGTCTGGCAGAACAAAGAAACGTCGTGGTAAATTAACCGTTAGAAACTTATTTCGAACCAAGTTTATGATTCTTTCCGTGAGCTTATGTTTTGATTTACGATGTGAATGTAGCCAGCAGAGTTTATTTGATTCCTTAAATTCGCTAGCTGGTGAACGCTCGTTAAGCGTGATTGACAATTACGAACAGTTGGACGTGTCAGAGCTCAGGTTTCCAGTTGTACAAAGAAGTGAGGACATACGTTGCACAGCCAATATGTTTGGAATTCTACAAAACTATAATGCATCAGAAAATCACAAATATCATTACAATTGTCTAATTCATTTTTTCAATTTATCAAGTAATATCAAACCTTGGAGCCACGTAATGCATGTAGAGTTGTTTGGCAACGTGTACAGCAAACAAAACATTTTTTCTAACGGTGTACTTCCTTTTAGGATTATGCGCTTTTCGTTAGCTGACTATTTTAATTTGTTCATTGCCATTCAAAAACAGAAACCAAAGAAGACACAGACTATGCCATTGAACATTGGGTTAAACTGGCATTTACAGGCGACGAATTTTTCATATTTGTGCCTTTTAAATATGCAGCAATATGCCACTTCATCTTACTGCTGATCTATGTGCGTGAAGGAAATACTACAAATTGCTTGATGATGGAACAAGTAATTTCACTTAAAACATGCAATCCATGCCACAACGGTATCCAATTTTCATCTAAAAGCATTACAATGCCTTCTGAAAATAAAGTGTTGGAAACCCTCCACAATTTAGTGTTTTCAAGCGGATATACAAAACTCTCAGCATCAAGTACCCCGATTAAGCACTGGGGATGGAAGGAATCTGAAAAATATGAAATTATACGTGTACTTGCACAGTGCAAACTCTATAAAAACGAACGAGAGAAATTGTCCACTGCCTATAAATCCTACAACCTTCAGCAGCGTTTTTATTACAGAATTGCTACATTGATGACCTACGTGATGAAAAACTCTGGCTACGCTTTCAGAGACCCAAATCAGGCCGTTCGTAGACAGAGCGAATATATCGTATGTGTAAATGGCAAAGCTTATAAAGGAGGAGACATGAGCGACGTGTTTCCATTTTGGTGGTCTATTTCTAGTGTACATCCAAAGAAAACTCGTCCAGTAAGTATGCTTGCGTTTAACAACACGGTAAACCAGCTTCAGTTTATTACTTGCGGTAAAATAGGAATAGGTTTAATGTCTTTTGGGGGAACTGACATGTAAAGAACCTTTGTAATTTTTTTTCTTATTTCATTTTGACTTTGTTCGGTTTATAAAATGTGACTTATGCTGCCACCTTGGCTATTCTATTTGTAATCTGTAAAATTGTTGTGACCTAAAATACTTAGAAATGTGTATTCATAAGTTATGTGATGTATTTTTATGCGTGTGATCTTTATATTGTATGGGAATGTGTGCACCTTATTACCAAGCAGAATGTATGAATAGATCTGTATTGTTAAGCCAATATTATGCTCTGTAACAAATTTGAAATCTGTTAGCCAATATGATATTGTGATACATGTTGCGGTAGATTCTGTAGGCGTGTCTATTTAGAGTAAAGCATGGTTTTGTAACTACCTACGTGGCAGTGATGTGTAATATCGGGCTTCTGCTGCCAAGAAAAATATCATAAAAGTAAAGTGTACCCATTCCTCCTTGCCCAGTCCGTATTTTACGCTCCTGTGTGACGGAGCTCTAGCATTTCTAAGAAGCTGTAAAACTCCTACTTTGTAACATTTTTAAATTGACAAGCTGACCACGAAAAAACGCTAATTGTGGTTTCAGCAGTTTTAATAATAACTAAACCTTTCTTTTGACTTCCGTAATCCTTTGTGTTTTAATCCTGCATTAATTTTATTGCATTGCCATCGTTATCGTTTCATCGCACAAAAAGCCACACAACCACCACCATCATCATCATCATTTTTACCAATTTGACTCCTCAATTAGTTTCTAACCTTTGACATATTTCGAGTGACTGGCGTTACCAGTCTGGTCCTTCCTGTCGAGCATAATATGTGATTATACATGACAAGTATTTACGATACAAAAATATGGATTTCCATAGCAGCCGTTTTAGTAATTCCTGCGTGTATATTGACTGCTTATTTTAAAAACCCTTCAAAACCGTTTTGGGCGGATATTAAAAATATAATTTATAACATAACTTTTATGCTTAAAGTTATTCTAGAACAAGGTGATCCTTTTCCGTCAAGAATAGCTAATAGTAATAGCTTGCGTTGGACATTGGCAGCTAGCTTTCTTTGTGCACTTGTTCTTAGTAACGGTTATAAAAGCACAAATGTGTATAATTTGGCTAGAGCACGACCAAATCTATACTACGAAAAGCTTGCTCAATTAATCGATGACGGGTTTAGGATTTACACTAAATCGAACTATTATTCTATAATATACTCTATTTATACGGACACAAATCATACCCATTACACTCGAGTGGACAAGGAGTCACAAAATTTTTATATTGATTCGGAAGTTTCTGAGAAACTGATGACTTGTGAGGACCAATTTGACCAAAACGCTTCACTTTTTTGCAACAACCTAAGTAGTGTGTTTTTTGCGTCATCATTACATCCCCATGTTAAAATCTGGCTAGAAAAACTTACAAACCTTTTGAAGGCTTTGAGAAAGTATGAACTGGATTCCACAGTTGGATTTTATTACATAATGGATGAGGCCTTACCTCTGGTTGCAAAAGAGTTACGGAAAAACGAAATACAATGGTTTACTCAGGATTTATTAGCGTGTAAGAAAAACGCTTTTATTCTACCATTTTATGAGTGTCAAGTGCTTGCAAAAACCATGCATGAGTCAGATATAAAACATATATCTATTGGAAATGAGTTATACTACAGTACAATGTTGGAAATAAATTTGTATGGACAAGGACCTAAAGAATATGTTATCGAATTAAAAAGACTAAAGGAATCTGGAATTGCCCAGTGGTTGCCAAATCTAGAACACCAAATGCTTAGCTTTGCTGCATTGGACTCTCCGGAACCGGCCACAATGAGTGGAAACATAGCAGTAATATTTATAGTATTATTGGCTGGAATTCTGTGCGCGCTATTGCTGTTTCTGTTAGAGACAAGAAAGAAAACAAATCATTTGATTTTTCGATTTGTTGCAATGATTGGTAACGTGTGTGGTTTAATTATTATTAAATACAGATTACTCTATCATTATCTTTACAATATTAAATTCAAAACTGATGTACATATATTTAGATATGATAAATAAATATTTTGTGAATTTAATATTGATAAAAGAATAAATTGATGAGTGACTTTACATCTAATACGTAACGTATTATACGTTTCTGTTTCCATCTTTTCATTCCAATTGGTAAATAAACCATTGTTTTATTAGTGTACAGTTCACTGTTATGGTAATAAATCAATAAGAGTTCATCGCCCACTTTTGTTTTTCCATTTAAATTTAAATCAGCCGCTGTCGCAATAATTAGCGAATGATTTTTATCATAAAGAAAAGTCTTATTCACCAAGTCTGGAACAGAGTCAAAACTTTCTTTTCCCGGAAAAGCAATATTATCTACATCGTCACACGAGCTATTTTACATTTACGAAACAGCTTTCTAATTGTTCTCTTAAAAATATTTGACAATAGTCTTTGAAGTTTTAACATTGTCATTGACAAGCTCGATAATACCCTAAAGCATTTATAGGTAATTACGCCAACTAACCAACCAGCTTGCAACCTTAGATTTGCTTTGTTCTCAAACAAATAGCTTACTAGGCCACATAAATTACCAAATCCATACACTGTAAAAATTACAACAATATTGCCTCTAAGCGAAGCACTTTGTGGTTTTTGTGTTGCCTCATAGCTAAAGTCATTTACCAACTGCTTCACCGTAGTCAACCATTCTTTTAAACCAGACTCTACTAAGAGTTTTGCGGCAAGCAATATTGAATTGGGAACATACCCAGAGATCTCCAATCCTATATTTGGTCTTGTGATTACATCTGTCCCGCTAAATCCCTTCCACGACGTCTTAATTTCTTCATATTTTCTATAGCCTTGTACGCCTGTAACACAACAGCACTATTGATACATGCGTGAAGAACATTTTCGTGCACAATATCTTGTTCGTTTAGAAGAACAGAATTTAAAACTTTCCCAATATTGTTAATCAAGGTTTGGTCGTTTTTGTTTAACCATCCAATAGTTACAAACGGCACTAATGAATTTATCACACTTACAATCTTATATCCTGGATTAACATGAAGTTTTGACAATTGTGCAATTCTAACTATTGGGGTGGTTTCCATCGTCGTGTAATTTTTTATTGACGGTTGACTATTTGGATTATACAAATTTTTATATTCCCACGCAACCTCCGATACTACAAAAATTTAAAATTAATTGGTGAATACATTCCAAAAACCTGATGTGTAAGTTCATTAAAATCGGAAAAAGGATAAAATTTGGTCCATATAGATGTTTCACTTTCCACCAAACTGATTTTCGAATATAGAAGATCCGCATAAAGAATTCGACTATACGTTGGCACATAATCTGCTGCAATTTGATCTAGTGTTTCGTACAGTTGGGGAAATCTTGGAAGAACCATGTTGTACACGTTATCGTTTTTGTAAGCATTGCTTAGTACCATACCCCCAAGAAATAAACCAGACAACAAAATTCGAAATTTATAATTTCTCTCCATATAAGTTTGAAATGGATCGCCTTGTTCCAAAAGAATTTTAGCTAAGCGGAAAAAATTTTCCGCAAAATTGAAGCAATGCTTTAGTCTTCTAAACGATTTTTTAATTATAATAGCAAACATAATCAAAAAGCTCAGTAATGTACCCCAAATAAATGCATCAAATACATTGTATAGTTCGCTAAAAGAAAATGGTCGCGTTGTCCGCAGGACAAAATGCGCAACTGTTTTAAGTGATTTTCAACAATCAAGTGGTATTGTACTTGCTGAGAGGGTCTAGCTAATCGGAGCTTTATAATTGACTTCGGGTAGTGAAGCAAATGACACGTGCAGTTACGCACTATTAGCATAACCAATCTAGATAACCCAAAGTAAAACATTTCTATTTTGTTCGTAAATTTCTTTTTATGGTAATCAATTTTCAAGTCAACATCACGTAGGAAATTAGACACTTCTATGCTTAGCCTGCCATGGACATATACTAGTTGGCTTTGTCTAGAGTACTCTAACGTAATTATGTGTTGTGGTTGCATTAGAGAAAACTTAGCTGTGTTCATTTTCTCTCCTAAGCATGCAAGCAAAGTATCTTTCTGAATTGTAATTCGGGATGGTATTCCAGTAAATTTACACTGGATATCATACCATTGGTTTCCAGCTCATTTGCCATAATAAACACCAAGTTTTCTGCACTACCAGAAAAATCCAGTTTTTTACGGGCGTCACATGTATCCTCTATTTTATAATGCATCCAGGAACATATACTATTTAGGTAGTTACGGTCATTTGGTACCGGTACAACAAAATGGAACAAGGGCAGAGCTAATTGAAATAGCCCAAGTTTCCCATTATCAGCCATTTGGTATGCACTGCTCTTATCAAAACGTGGTTTTTGCATTGCAAGTTTGGGCATAAATAAATGGATTTGAATCACACCACACAAAGATGTAGAAATTTGTTTATTGTCAAAAGTCGTTCCATGTAAGTGCGCAGTCGCTGTAATATCAGATGAAACTAATGTGTATATGCTTTGAATGGTAACTGGAATCTTTATTGGGGCAATATCCGCTTGAACGTAGTTCACAATGTTTACAAATGGGTTGCATGTCTTTGAAAATTGTTGTAGAATTTGGTCAAAATTTTTAATTCGAAAGGTTGACAGAGTGTCGGGAAATTGGGAACGAAAACACTCAAATATTTGCGCTATGGTTATTGCCTAATGCGCAGTTTCTATTAAATTCTGGTTTTCTGAAACAGTTTACTGATGCAAAAATCAAAAGTAGGGAATGATATGTCATCATTGTGAAGCTAGATCTTTTTAAAGTATATTCTTTTACAGATCAGAAAAATATTAAGTTACACGGAAATTACTTTAAAATTTCGTTTCAGAAACCAAATGAAACATTCTAATAAGCAATAATTTTTGTGACAAGCATCTACAGCGAACTGAACCAAATCGTTGTTTACGGGCGGAGACCAGTATTTCATTACATTGAGTAAGTACCCTGGTTTATTGTGCGAAACGTGCACGTGTATAATTAGTCTGAGTGCTTATCACTTAAACTAATAAACCATAAGTTATGGTCCATAACGACGGAGAATAATAGTGTTCATATTTTTTTTTAATTTAGAGTATTTTAATTTTTTTTGTGAGAAATATTTATTGGTTTTTGCACTTCAGTACCACATATTGCGATTTTCTGATTGCTCCTGAAGAAAAATAATCAAAATATCCACACTTATACTGCGATGAACGCACTATCTACCGTCCAAGAAATCCTCCAATCCACTATTTTTCGTTATAATAATTTATGTAAATTGTAGTATACTTGCTAAAAAATTGTCTGCAACATAGATCGTACCAGACTGTAGTAAATAGTATAATTCTAATTAGTAGTCCTTAAGCAGTGAGCAACTGCAGCAACCATCAAATTCCTAATATTTTATGAGCATTTCGTTTTTTTTATATATTTTATTGCTTGGTATGTAATAAAATTGACCTTTTCTAAAAAAGAGCTTTAAAGCGTCTTGAAACAATGTTGCAATGTAATACAGCATAGACTCAAGAGAGCACAAAATTCCTTTAATTTACTCACCCCAAGCACAAAATTGTCTAAAATAGACTTACCAGACTGTCTAACATGTAATACATACTTACCAGAAGTAGCATTTTCACTAGAAAGGCCTCAAAGAAGCTCTTATTTTGATGTGCATATTGCATGTTTCATTAGAATCTACTTTCCTTCCAGAATAATTATATCATTCGCCTCAACAATTCTAATTTGTCCTTTTTACTTACTATTATCGCAAAGAACTTTTTCCTGAGCTTAATTTCAACACAGCACATTTCATCCAAAAACAAAACCAAATCTAAAATACTCCTTCCGCTTCCGAAGAGTATTTATCATTAAAAACATTAAAAAGTTTATCTGCACAGCCATCATTATCGGAACGAATAAAACTGCAAACCAGGATATAGATGAAACTTGCGACCATTGTGATCAAAATGTGTAGCCAAAATGCTGAAATTCTGCTAACAAATTTTCATTTGTCTAGAAATTCTACTTCTTTTGATACCCCATAATATGCCGTGTAGCTTTAAAATGCTTGATCTCTTGATTGAACTATTTCGTCCTTAACGGTTATGCACTTTGATAAAATGACATCTGAATAGAATCGTTAATTTGATCAAAAACTGACCTAAAACCATATGCCGCATGCTATAGGTCACTTTTAAACAATTTGAAATCGGCGTGACCTTTGACCTTAGAGTTGACCTCTTGGGATTGTCTTCAGAAAAGTTTGAATAATGATGCTTGCAAAGTGTTTGCAAAAAGAATTTTAAAATCTTGAAAAATTTTGCTTCTGGAGCCTGCAAAACATAAAAACTGCTATAACGGCCACATGATTTCCAATTTTGAAAAAATGGACGTTGCATTCGTTAATTTGATTGAAAACCGATCTTTAATCATGTGCCACATGCTATAGGTCACGTGTAAAATTTTTGAAGTCGTCATGACCTTAGAGTTGACCTTTTGGAGTCATCTTCAGATAAGTTTGAATTATGGTGCTTTTGAAGTGTTTCCAAAAAGAATTCTTCAAAATTTCTGAAAACAGCGGCTTCTGGAACCGTTCAAATATAAAAACTGCCATAACGGCCACACGATTTTGAATTTTGAAAATTTGAGGTTGGATTCATAAAGTTGGTCTATCATCATGTGCCACATGCTATATGTCACTTGGGAAAGTTTTGAAATCGTCGTGACCTTTTGACCTTAGAGTTGACCTATGGTGCCTATCTTCGAACTTGTCCTAGCGAGGATGCTTCTTAACAACATGCAAAAGAAATTTTTGGAAACAGTTGAAAAATGCGGCTTCTAGAGCATCTACGGACGGACAGACAGACAGAAGGACCAGACAAAACTAATAACTTGCTTCAAGGTCGCAAGTTAATAAATGTACTACGTGGACTACGGTTAAGAAACATAGAATTGACTGGCTCTGTGTTAAAAATGTAGATTTTTTCCCGATTCTATTGAGCAATTCAATAAATAATACTTATTAACTTGCGACCTTGAAGCAAGTTATTAGTTTTGTCTGGTCCTTCTGTCTGTCCGTCCGTCCCTAGATGCTCTAGAAGCCGCATCATTCAACTTTTTTAAAAATTTATTTTTGCATATTGTTAGGAGGCATCTTATCTCAAATAAGTTCGAAGATGGGCTCAAAAGGTCAACTCTAAGGTCAAAAGGTCACGACGATTTCAAAATTTTCCAAGTGATCTATAGCATGTGGCACATGATTATAGATTAGTTTTTGACCAAATTAACGAATCAAGTGTTAATTTTTCAAAATTCGAAATCGTATGGCCGTAATAGCAGTTTTTATATTAGAAAGGCTCCACAAGCTGCATTTTAGATTTTTGAAAAATTCTTTTTGCAAACACTTTGTAGCATCAGTATTCAAACTTTTCTGAAGAAAATCCCAAGAGGTCAACTGTAAGTTCAAAGGTCACGACGATTTGAAATTTTTTTGGAGTGACCAAATGCATGCGGCACATGATTTTAGGTCAGTTATTGATCAAATTAACGATTCGGATGTCAGTTTATCAAAATGCATAACTGTTTGACCGTTAAAGCCCGTTTGACAAGTTCAAGAGATCAAGCATTTTAAAGCTACACGGCATATAGGGTATCAAAAGAAGCAGAATTTCAAGACAAATGAAAAATGTTAGCTGAATTTCAGCATTGTAATTCTAGCTACACATTTTGATCACAATGGTAGCAAGTTCCCTATATGCTGTTTGTCAGGTTTATTTTTGTTTGTTTTAAAACGCTTAAAATTCAATTTTGCATGTGTAACTAAATATTGAATCGATACTCTGCTGTTATTCAAGCTATCTACCTGATTGCAAGGAATTTCTCTCAAGAAGTAAACTACTTGTTTGATGGCGTCTTTATTTTTCAACTTTCTGTGTAAGTCATTTTTGTTTTGATTGTAGCATTTAATGTTTAACAAGGCTTTCACACATATAATAAATTTCAAAAGCATTGCTGATTTATTTTCTCACTGACTGATTTAGTGTTTTCCGCGCTCTTAAACCGTTTATTCAAATCCGAAGATTAGCCACTATAAATCTCGCCTATGCGCAAGCAAAGGCGCAAAGCATTGTCCACAAGACACTTGAAAAATACGTCAATTCAAGTGCTGTGCTTAAGGTTTGAGAAATTGTGAAAATAACTTCGAACGCAGCAAGCTTTTTCAAACTTGTTATGCATTTTTATGAATAGTAAGTTTACTAACTCTAAAATACTGTAACATTTCTCTTTCTGGGTCTTAATAGCTACGGTCTAGAACTTCCCATTTTGGATGGTTGATTTGATTTGACAATTTGAAGATAAAGACGGACGCTGGGTACAACAGAGGAGAAAGTGAATGACTAGCATGAATGGGGGACTGAAAGTCCGAGTAGAACTGAAAGTGGAGGAGTGGGCGTGAATGAAAAAGCGGAGTTCAATTAAATTCAAGTATTGTTGTCAATTTGCTTAAAACGTCCCGACTTTTCTCGAACTTCCGCTTTGATCTAATCTCTAAATTGCTGTGCCACCTAGGTTCCTTTGGAACTGGTGTACACTGTATTAGAGCGGTAATACAGTATTTAATTCAATATAAACTATCTACTAAAATTGTATATAGTCACTGTTAGGTTAGGAGTATAACACATTGTTCTGTGATTGGTCTGTGTGCATTTTGCTTCGTGTTAAGACAAAATTGCGGTATTGTAGTTTAGTTCAGGCTTTATAAAAAGTTCTTTGTGATAATGGTAAATATATTGTACAGATTGTTTTTGTGGCAGGAGATTTAATGTTATTATTTTAGAAGAAAAGTATACTGTATTTAAAAATAAAATGTAAGTGCACAAGTTTGTGTTGGTTTCACGCTATTTGTATGAAAATTGGTGCATTCTTGAATTGAATCTGCAGTAGATCAATTTATTTAACCATATGTTATATTGTATGATATTGAAAAAAGGGAAAATCTTATTGCTACGCGAACGTAAAGGAGTTATGTCTCCCATTGACTTTTTAGCGGACATTGGGGGTTTTTGTTGTCCGATAGCTCAGCAAGCAAACTTCGGACCGCGGACTGCGGACCTTCTAACTACGAGCGAACGAACACTTTAAACTCATTGCATTGGTATTGACACTTGGAGCTCAGCTCATGAACGATAAAAAATAATAAGCACCACACATAAAATTGTCCATGTTCTTTCAAATCAATTTTATGTACATAAAAAATAGCAACAAATTCTAAGTTTTTGTCCCCTTAGTAGGGTGGTGATATACAAATGATCAAATTTTATGAAAAAACAACCTACGGGGAACATTAACGCACAAAACGGCATTTTTACCAAAAATGGCGTCAAGCTAACACACAAGTTTTAAAAGCTTTAATAAACATGTCAATATTTCAACAAAACTCAATAGCAATTGTTTAAATTAAAGATTTGGAAAATTCTCTCTGCAGTTGACTTGTTTAATCAATGCATCTATTTTTTAAATTAAAACTTTGATAAATTCTCTTCGTAGTTGAATGGTTCGATGAATGCACGATGCATGTTGTTTGAATTCAGTTTGGAAACGATGTCCTGTTGGTTGTTGAACTAAATTACTGCTGGATGTGGGTATTGGGCGTGTTACCTGCTTTTATTTCTCAGTTTAGTTATACGCTTGCAAACGTCACGTTAATCATTTTTTCTGTATGTTGACTCAATGAATCTGGTACTCCCAAGTTGGGTCTTGGCAGAGCTCTGCAGAGTTTCAGTTCAATGGTGCAGAAGCGTTGTGACCTTAATTTGTACGGTTTTGTAAATCCTAGAAATAAAACTAGAATTAAGGATGAGTTTTCTTAAGGTTCTGGCGTGGGGTTCCGGTTTTAGCCCTTCCACTAATTCTCAGCTAATTTTTCAGCACTAAAAATTGCGGAATAATAAAAATGCAACATTATTGTAGAATACTCTGACATATACAACATATATTTTGCAGTGACAAAAAATAATTAACATATCTCAATTATACTTTCGTTTAAAAATTCCAATAGGGTTGCTTACAAACCAATCTAATTTTGATTCAAATTTAGAAGATGGATTATATCACATGTGAAATATAAATTAGAAAGGCATGTAATTTCTCTGCCGGATAGAATCTTCGGTTTCCCGGAAATTCTAGGCATACTCTCCAAAAAGTCAAAAATTAATCATCACTCTGCAGAAAAATGATTTTTTCCGGGAAATGTATTATTTTAGTAATCTTTTTTAAATTTAACAGTCATTAGCATATTAAATAGTAGATGCAAATTTTTGTTGTGCAAAGAAACTTCCGTCTCTGACTGGATGTCAGAACCAGTACAAGTACAAACAAGATGCGTAATACCGATTCTGATTTATGTTTTGAGCGTGTAGTCCACACGGTGTAGAGCTCATTGCAAAACGATTAAAGTGGAAAGGAGTACTAATTTCTGTGGAAGATATTTCATTCCATTGGGGAACAAAGGACATACTTCTAAAACTTGTGAAACGATTGAGTACTAATGCGCAACTAGCAACAATTGCAGTGCTAGATTGAAAAAAGTCACTGTCAAATAGAATTATGTGTTTTTAGTAACTCTGCGGCTATAGTGTATGAATTTTTAAAAATCATTCTCAGTGATTTTGTAGACAGCGAGTTTCATGTACATCGTATTTCATTTGAAAAATATGTATCTTTTCGAGTACGGTTGTACTTGTTCTGGTTTTGGAGTATTATTTTTTCATGTATGTTGTCGCTCTCGCTGTTATACAAAATAAATTCGAGATGACTTCTGAGACGAAGAGAGGTGGATTAGGTACCGAAAGTTGACCAGGTCGGTCGTCCAAAGAAGGATAGTAGTGCATTGAAGAAAGACTGATAAACACATTGGTTGTATTGTAAATAGAATCTTAATTTTGAATAAAATGACAAAAATAATTCATTTCCCGGAAAAAATCATTTTTCTGCAGAGTGATGATTAATTTTTGACTTTTCGGAGTGTATGCCTAGAATTTCCGGGAAACCAACGATTTTATCCTGAGAAATAAAATATTGCCAATTAGAAAAGCTTGGTTGCCCACTGA